>BJFM01002079.1:100665-118669 GCA_016586285.1 Arothron firmamentum | reverse complement strand
TATATATATATATATGAATGCTAAATTTTACTTTTGATTTGAAACTGAATCTGGTAGTTTCATTTCTTGCATTTCTACTGTGTCATACAAGTGCCTTATGGTGAGAGTGAGCGCTGCTGGGAAAGTGGTAGAAAACTTCAGCTCAAGCAGCCACGAAACATCCGTGTGACACATAAACAACATGAAGACAGAAGATATGAACCTGATTATGAACCAAAAACAAGCCTGCAATACATGAGGAGACAGCTTGTAATGTGTATTTTTTTTTTTCTTTTTTAAATTGCTGGACAATCTTGTATTTGCTGCATGAAGCTACCCTGCAATTCTGCCCTTAACCCACATTTTTCATGGCTCGCTGTTTTATTTAATTCATGCTTGGCTGTTTTAACACTGTTAAAAAGAACACAATGAAAATAAAAATAAATAAATCCTTTACTTAATAATCCCAGTTCTGTTTTTTAAGAAGTATTATTTTGAGACGTGAGCGTGCAGGTCACTTCTACAACGCTAGATGGCAGAAAATTCAAAAAATGAAATGAGACTCGTTGGAAAATTATGTTAGAGCGCTAGATAGCAACAAATTACTATAAAAATGTTTTGTGTTGTCTTGAAAAAAAAAACGAAACTGAATGTGGTTTTCTAAAAATGTCTTTTCTCTTACGTCAAAACAAGTCAAATGGATTTTTCTATAATCCCAAAGCGTAAAACATATGATGTTATTACAGTAATGGAAACTAATTCCTCTCAGAATTATAGATGTCATCCCAGTTGCCATGACAGTTAACAACACACACAGGTAGAGCGTGCATTCGTCATGTGTGTGTGTGTGTGTGTGTGTGTGTGTGTGTGTGTGTGTGTGTGTGTGTGTGTGTGTGTGTGTGTTTGTGTTTGTGTGTGTGATCAGTAACCTTTTCAACACCGGATGTGACATCAACAGATTTACCTCGGGAAAGTGCCTAATGGGTGAAATCCGCTTAAACTGGAACACACACACACACACACACACACACACACACACACACACACACACACACACACACACACACACACACACACGTGGCAAATACAGCTCAAATAAATTGAAAACACTGTTCTCTAATTGCATGTCTTGTTGCAGAGTTAAATTCTCAGTCAGCACCTGCTGAACATTTATGCACATGAATCATTGAAAAGTCTGAAGGAGCACTGAATGACTACTAACAGATCATTTTATTCAGCTGGTGCCAGTCATAACCAATTAGATTATCTTCTCTCAGTTGTTTAATATCGCTCAAAATGCTTTAATTTTCTCGCCATGTGAAATCTAGAGAATGTAACTATCACAGGTATCAGGTGCTGGAGCCGCGCTGAAGAGTGAGCACGAGGGTGTAATAACTGAGAGACTGCAGAGATCTTTATTCCTATTATGGTTTGGATGCTTGTGTCACTGTTATACACTACGAAGGAATTTCTTTATTGCACAGCATCAATCTGTCATTAAAGCTTTGAGTGTTACTGCTGACTTTCCTGATAATTAATTCATTTAATGGCCTACGCTGCTTGTAATCAATAGCAATGTCACACATTTTAGCTTTCTAGTGAGTTGACCGAGGACTGAATTAGAAGCTTTTCCGAACTGTTACTGGTTGTTAATGCTCACTTCACCTCAAAAATACCAGCAGAAAAAGTGAGGCGCAGCCTAGGGCCTATGCTAAAAATAGAAATAAGTTGCACATTTGCACTGCAAAAAGTCATTAAAACCTGATTAAACGACCCGTTGACACCAATGTAAACACTAAGGTATTTTGAACAGTTCTGTTTTTGGTGATAATTCTCTTTCATCTACCCTTTTATGCTCATTTCTGCTCAGCGCATGAGTGTGCCTTGATGAAGTGGCTATTGAGCCCTCCCACAGATTGTCTGTCTGTGTATGTTTGGGACTAGTGGACAATGGGGACTGGTGGATGAGTCCATTTGCTGGGATTTATCTGTTTAATAACTGGTAGAGTTGTGCTGCTTTGCCCCGAGGGCCACATAATAACACAATCTGACGCTCAGTCATCACTAATGCACTGATCCTCCTAAATGGACCGAGTTACATCTCATATTAGCGGATGGTTCTTCTTTGATCCTGTAGCCCATTTCCCTTTGTACATTAGCATCATTCTTCTCGTCTCTTGGGGGCCTCCGGCCAGACACTGGGAGGCATATATTAGACCGAGTGAGGATGTCACTGCCACAGGACACAGTTCAAAGAGGACCTCCCCAAACCTGAACAGGAGGAGTCAGTTCCTGAGAAGCTCTTGAAAACAACAGGTGTGACCAGCGACCGGCGTCTCAGCCTGCCTTCATCTTTCGACCTCCTCCGCTGTTCCCCAACATGGACACGTCAGTGCTGGTGTCTCTTCTCGCTCTGGTTGTTGCGATGGCTGGCGTCACCCAGGCTCTTCACATCCACGGCAGTCCGGACAAGGATGACCTCCTGCCAGGATCTGAGGAGAAGATGGCTGACAGCCTGCTGGAGATGGTGAGAACTTAAAAAAAAAGTCCCATTCTTTTTCATTTCACCAACCCTCATTTACGTAAACTTTGCAATTGGTTTGATTTGGTTTGGCTACTGTTTTAGGGTGGCAAAATCGCTGACAACAGCATTGACGATCATCTGCTGAGCACAGTGCTGAGAGCTCTGCTGCTTGGAGCTCAGAGAGAAACCAGGAACTCCGTCCTCCATCAGCCACAGAGGTCAGTGTCAGCATGTAACACGACTGGTGTTCAACGTGCAGGATGAAAGCTTAGCCATAATTGTGTTATTTCTTCTCTATATTCTGTATTTGTTTTTTCAGCTTGCCTCCAAAACGAAATCTGACAATTCTTCCATACAATTAGACTTTTTATGACAGCATATATGTTTTTCAATGCACTCAAATTTTGCCTTTGCATATATATAATTTAGTGCCTTTTAGTTCCGTTAGTTACTAATGGAACAGGAAGAAATCTTTTCATTCGTAGCTCTGATCATATTTTTTATTTCATCAAACAAAATCAAAAATTCTCTGTTTCCTTCTGTAGAAGAAAGTTATTTTTCCCCCGCCCTCTCTGTATAAATAGCTTAAACTCAGATCTCTCCTCTCTTTTTTAGATTTGGACGGAACTCCAATGGTCAGATGTTGCTGGAGAATGAGATACATCCCCGTGACTGGGAGGGTGCGCCCGGTCAGGTCTGGAGCATGGCTGTTCCCCAGAGGTTCGGCAGGAAATAACCAGACTGACGGAACCACAGAACACTGCTAAAGTCAAGCTGGAGGCACCTGGAAACACACTACATGTAAAATCTGAGCCTGAAAAATCAGGATTTCAGCCATAAAGAAGCTTAGTTCCCCAACCCTGGAATCTTACAGGAACACAAGTGTTTGCTTGTGTGTTTCTTTTGTTCCATTGTGCTTGCATTCTCTGGCCAAATAAAACAGCTCTAAACTTTAAGTCTGTGTGTTCATCTGTATACGCAGTCAGAGTTAATGATAATGCTAACCTCTTTTAAAAGCTGAAGATTACAGATGCATTTAGAATCCTGAATTCTATGGATGATTTTGGACTATATTACTGTGTAAACACCACTGACTGGTATTAGAGCTTTGCAAAATGCACATTGGAGCTTTTGTGTTTTTGTCTTTGCTTTGGTATTGGTGACATTTTATTGGCTGTGAACCCACATCATTTGCTCGCTAATTGTTAGTAATTTCCACAGCATGAGCGTCTCTTAGATGACATACAGTATAACCATATATATTACTGTCGACAGTCCTGCAGCGTTTAACGGCCCTCTCAGACATCAGCAAAGGATTCTCACAAATGGAAAAGACGATCATCTGTTTGCATGGTTAGCATGAGTTAAGACTTGGGTAGGGAAGGTTTAACCCAGCGATTATTTGATGAAAAGCTTTGCAAGCTCTGCTTTACCGATGGTAGCTGTTTGGTTTTGACTGCTGAATTTACTGGCCACCTGGGGAAGCAGCAGGCGATAAGCCTCAGCACTAATTAAAACACAGCAACTTGCAATTACTGTACGCCTTCATTGTTCCGAAGGCAATTATTGGAAAGGGAAGCACTTCGATCTCTCTTAGGAGGAATCCTTTATTATCCTGACCTCCCATTATTCTTCTTCACGAGCCCAGAAGACAAGATGAAGACTAACCAGCACGGAGACATTGGATGTTTAACTAAACCTCTGCAGATTTGTTCATCTCCCTGGAACCCATATGAGATTAACTGAAGAACTTTTTAAAGTTTTATATTTACCAGTATTAGGTGATTAATTATCAATTATACAGTATGTCATACTACGGAGGCACATTGCCGATAGTCCCACCAGAGTCTGAATGACATTAATTTTTATAAACTGATATTGAGGCTTTATATATATAACATATGTTTCATGTAATGTAAATTAATGCAATCCAGTTGAATTAGCTGGAGCACTGGAGATGTGGTTGCTAGGAAATATGACTGGTATATGACTCATAGTATTACCATAGTAGACCATCTTCCAAGAGGACAATAATAATGACAATAAAGGCTTTATTGATATTCATGGAAACCTTCTTGGTCAAGGCTTCAGAGTGAGCCAGACGCAATAAGGCTGCAACATTTGGACGTTTAATTTGTTGTGCATTTACAGTTTGTAAGATATATTCTAAATGTTTTTTTAAAGTGCACTTTGAGCAGGAGGAGAAGCAGCAGTTGAGGTCAAAGGTGCCTACTAATGCCCGTGTCAGTAATGTGATATCCCAGCATCTAGTTTTTAGGTTAGCAGAATTCAATATGGGGCAACAAAAGGCAAGGGGTGCTGGAAAGACAAAGACGGGGAGTGGAGGCTGTTGTGGACGCAGCGGTGGCTTCTAATCTGACAGCCGAGTGCAAGAACAACACAACTCATCTGAATTTCATGAATCTGCAGGGGGTTCAGGCTTGAAAGTCTGTATGTCCAGACATAATGACAGACAGACAGACAGACAGACAGAAAGAAAGCTGCAGAGATTTGTTTTTAAATTTTATAAAAATGACTCACAGTTCTTCAGCTACTGTATGTCCAGCAAATCAATCCCTGGTCCCCTCCACTCTTCTTCCATCCATTTTGGACCATGGTCACTGACTTGGAAGCCTGCCATCCTAAAGAGTGTGCAGTGAAAATCAGCCATTAGTGCCTTGGACATGAAATGGTCCAATTTATCACTCTCTGTAGTCTTATAGAGTCAGCTGAAAGAAGGATGCTGTTAAAACAAAAAGGGAAATTAAGCAATGACAGCACAATGATACCTGGCTGTTTTCATTTATACTCAACCAGTCTGGTTGAGTATAAATTCCTATCCACACATTAATCAGTGGATAATTCATAAAAGGTCATGGCTTTCAGTCGTTTCCTAGACTTAGTAAGACTGGTCTCTGAGTGTAGGCTGCAGTACAGCTGATTAGATACATTGACATTCAGTCACTGTAATATGTATGTTGTTAAAAGTGAATTTTCCACTTGAAATGTAATTTGAAACACACATATCACAAACCTTCAGGAATCCAGCAATGAGACACACATTTGATGCAGAAAATGTCTGATGCGTTAGTGTCTCACTATTTGATGAGTTGGGAAACCTTTAGTGTTTATGTACAGTGTGTGTATATGTCACATAAGAGAACCATAAAGCAAATATTCAAACCGTGAACATAGGTCTGTTGCATTCACAGCACCTGCAGGAAATGAAAACTGGAGCAAATTTCCCAGGGTTAGTCTGTGAGTATGAGGTTTGTATGTTATGTTTTTCTTTCTATTAGCTGCCCGTCGGTTCTGTGGCTCCTTTGGGTGCTCATATTTCTGCTCATGTTGCTGACAGATGTACAGAACAGATGTAAATAAACTCTAAATGCACAACGCAATGAACTTAAGCGTAAGTTTAATAAATTGTGTGTTCACGCATACACACACACACACACACACACACACACACACACACACACACACACACACACACACACACACACACACACACACACACACACACAGAGATATGCACACACTTGTGGATGAAATTTGGAACACAGCAGCAGCTTGGCTGGTGTCAGATATCGGGACCCAGTAGACGCGTGATGCAAGAATTAATCCATAAATTTGTGTCAGCAAAGACAATGCTGGTCACACATGAACCAAGCTTAGAGGATCAATTTACAACTTAGGTGTTCATAAAAAGAAAAATGCTCTATTATAAATGTTGTCAAGAATAACTAGCTAGCATTACATCTGCTGCGTCTTCCGTAAAGACAGGAAAAACACCAAATTTTCTAAAATTTAAAAATGAAAGCTCATGTGACTACAATTTACAACTAAACAGAGAGAGAAGAAAGAGAAAGACTGAGACACAGAGAGGGAGAGAAAGTGGAGAGAGAAAGAGAGCGAGTGAGAGAGAGGAGGGTTTTTTTTTTTTACCCTCTCTCATTTGTGCAGCGGTTGCTGCAGAACAATCCTCATCATCCAATACAGACAGAAAGAAATGTGACAAGAGGGAGGGACTTGTGTGAGAAGGCGTGAGACGCAGCGAATGAGAGCGAAGGAGAGGTGTTCCTCGCCTAGAATGCCCTTGCCTCTGTGGAAGCTGGGAGTCAGAAAGAGGAAGGAGAGTGGAGAGATAGTAGAGACACGAGCAGGTGCTGAGGAGAGAGAAAAAAGGGGGGTAGAATCAATTGAAGAGCTTCTCAATCTAAAAAATGTGTTAAAACATAAATAAGAGAGGAAAAGTAGGAAATAATCTCACTTTGAAACTGGAGCCCATTTATTTTTCTTCTCAGTCTCGCTCCCTGAGCTTCTTACCTTCCTTTTGGATTGTCTTTGCTTGGATCACTCCGTTCTCCTCCTCCTCCTCCTCCTCCTCCTCCTCCTCCTCCTCCTCCTCCTCCTCCTTTTCGTCCCGTCACCGTTTTTGACAGACATGGAAACCGGGAGCCCGAGGAAGATTCAGTTCACCGTCCCCCTGCTGGACACCCACCTGGACCCAGAAGCAGCCGAGCAGGTGAGCAGGAGGACAAATTTGGGATTTAGGGGGTGTCATTATCTCCGTTTCAGCAAAAGCTGTGATTTCAATAAAGTCGGTACAGAATGCGCTGATGAACTGTTAAACTACATTTTCACACCTGCATTGATCCCCAACACCTAGTTAACACCGTGTTTCTTCTGATCAGCACAAGTAATCACGATAAGGATGGATTTCTCCACCTTCCGCCACAGTGGAGTGGGCTCCTATACACAGGAGAGTCTGGGGAGTGCTGAGGAGCGTTGCAGTGTACTGTGTCTGCAGTACTTTGGTGTTGTTTTGGTTTTTAAAGACTGCTGCTACATTTGTGCAGCTGGGAAACACCTAGAAAGTGTGATACATTAAAGAGTCCTCAGCATGGTCAGCAAAAGAAAGATGCTGGAGTTAAAATCTGAAAGCGGTTTGAGTGACTTTGCATGTGGTGATAAGATGTGTCCCACTTCCCTGTCATCATAAATATAACATGAGCAGGACAGGCCATTCATAATGGATGAATCTGGAGTAAACCCAGTAGAGACAGACAAATCACTTATTTTTTCAACTCTTTCCTCAAGTGTTTGATTGAAAGGGTTTTTTAACACACGGGGGTCGAGGTAAAAATTAGCTATATGGTAAAAGGTTCTGATCACACCAAATCAAAATGCTCTTAATGTTAATCCTAATAATAGTTTTGGGCTTACAGTTTTCATTATTCATGTCCAGCTCTTTCTCATAACTGCTCTTTTCCTTCTTTAATGTCCTTCTTTGGTCATGTTCAGTTAGCATTATCATTTTAGACTTTTGATTCAGATATTAACAACAGTTCATTCTCTTGTTCTCTGGCTGTTTGTGATTTTTCTTCAAGTGTCAGAATTTCATATTCAGTCAGGTATTTCCTCGTTTCAGCTGCAGGATTCTTCTGTTAGATCTCTTTATTCGGGATTGTTTTTTGCATTTCCACCAGCTGTAGGAATTTCCTCTTGTAGCTTTCACTGAATACAGCAGGTTTGCTCTTTTGTTCTACCAGCTCCACCTTTCCCCTTTTAATTTGAATGTAGTCCACCTCAGCCCTGCACCTCCGTCTCGATATCTTCTGCCTGCAGTGCCCGAGATGAATGCTCGGGCTCTGATGAATCTTCGCAAACAGTTCCTTCTCTTTGTGTCCCCAGTGCTGGTGATGTAAGAGACTCCAGTGATCTGCAGAACACTTTAAACCTCAGCAGTAGTTTCTGGTGAACTCTTTTCAAAGCCTGAAAAATACTACCAATGTTCAGATCCTTCTTGTGCTGCTCAGTAGATCCACAGTCTCACATGAGGCTGTCCCTGTAGCTTCTTACAGTGCAGTAAGGTAACCAGGTTTTTTCCGATTTTAAAGGTACAATTTCTTGCAGAGGCTTGCTTTGACATGTAGTGGTGAATGAGGACATACATTTCCTCAGAAGAGTAGAACAGAAGTCAAGAATGGAACCCAACATGTCAAAGAACCTTATCAGTGGGTTCAATTGTCGTGAAATGTCTCCCCTACCTCAGTTTCAGCAGAAGTCTGCTGCCTTTAAATATCCCGGCTGCAGATACTCACTACAGAATAATGCATCTGTCCAGAGCTGCACATCATCTGCATAAACTCATAGTAAGAGTTTTCATCCCCAGTCTTGTTGAAAACGGCCCTTCATCATTGGTTTCTTCTTTACCCACAGAGCCCTGTCAGCATCGCTGAGCCTGTATGTCCACTGGGATTTTACATTGCGCATGACAAAGTAAAAGCCAGACATTTCACTGTTAGACACAATTAGAACACCAACAGAAATGCATCGTGCATGCCGATACTGTTCTCAGTGGGTCTCCTGAATGTCATGCCAGGGGGGCTTCTGCTGTGGTTCATTAATCCCAGACACCAGTTTGATAAAACAGCCTCTGTGGAGAACTGCAGATCAGCCGGATCAACCTCGCTGACATCTAACCATCATAACAACGATGCACATTGTCTGGCTTGATTCTGAATTATTCATCAAAAGTTTTCTTCTCCAAACATTTTGATGTAGTGAAATTATTTATTGGATATATTTGGTGAGTAATTTTAATGGCCGCTTTTTCTCCGTATTCTAGGCCACCTAGAAGCCACCGGACCTTTGACTTGTAATCTGCATCCATTTGCTGAGCATGAACACAGTTTTCTTGTTTAGGTTGCTGCACTGATCTCACTAAGGTCACATATTGCAGGAAGGTAACAACCACCTTGGATTCTCTCAAAGGCAAATCAAGGACACGGGCTTCAACAAAATACTTCGATGATAATCTCGGCCCCAGTTTATCTTTTAAACCACCTATCTGTTACCCTGCAACCCCAGAATCTTCCTGCCCGGCTGTTATTTATGAGCTGTTTGTTGCTGTGGGTGTTGCTGCGGACTGTGGATTGAAAGGCAGACATTGATATTAGGGGATGTGAATCTGCCCGGTTAGTAGTGGTAGTTCTGTGGGAGAGGATTCAGAGAGGGTGTGAAGAATAATAATGACTCGGGACATAATCTGGGGGGTGTAGTTGCCAGACACAAGTATTCAACAGCTTTTTATTTGGGCACATTCAGAATGCTGAATTTAGATCGGTGATAATAACCCCTGATGATACTCTAGGTGTGCATTAATGCTGCATTAATGAGTTAACAAAAATCATTTCAGACATGCTGTACGTCTCAACATTTAGAGTATCATTAACCTCAAAATGGTACTTTTAAGAAACTTACAAGCTCTTCAGCTGTGATTGGTGATTGAAATGAGAAACATTTTTACACACTTGCTTCTTTTCAGATGTGAACGCCCAATTAGACTCATTGAGGTGGCTCATTTTACATTACTCTACATTGTTTCTGCTTTGATCTAAAAATAGAGCTCCAACACCTCCTGTGTGTGTGTGAGTGTGTGTGTGTGTGAGAGTGACACATATGAAATAGCAGAAGAAGTCCCAATCTTTATAAAGAGCTACGCTGTGAAGGTTGCACTCATTTTCATTGATGTTTTGTTCTGCACAGCCAGCCTTCAAAGATAAAACTGCCGCAGAGGCACCGAAAGAGTTTGCTTTTATCAGATGTGCCGTGGGATGCACCTCTCCACCAGCAGCAGCAGATGTTTTTTATATCTTTGAAATGATCTTTTTTGTTTTCCGTCTCCAGCGGCTGAAAGTCCCCCATGTAGTTCCAATGTGTGAAGTCAGGCTGAGCTTTATGGCTGCCAGAGCTGAGCTGCTGCTGGGACACAAAATCACTGCAGCATCTGGCAAAAACCAGCAGATGCTTTTTGGCGTACACATCTGCTGCTCATCGCTGATATTGGTGGCATGTCTTCACTTATGTTAAGGTCAAGGGAGTGAGAAAGTATTAGAATCACTAAAAGTTGCCTGACCGGTAATTTGCATTTGTTTATGTTTTATTGTCTTCTAAGTGCACCTCTCTTGCATCCCAGTTAATGCTTGGAAGTATTCCAGGACCCACATGAACCCCCTGGGAAAAAATGTTGACAGATAATGATGGATAAATGGATACATTCTTAGTTGTGATCCCCAACTTGTGCAGACTTTGATCGTCGACACAGCCATTTTTATGCTGTTTATACTATACAGCCTCAATTTTATTACAAAGGCTGATCGAATGATACTAATGCAGCATGTTTTTTTTTTTTGTTTTTTTTAACCCTTTTTTCAGATCAGGAGACGTAGACCCACTCCTGCTACTTTAGTTGCATCCAGTGATCAGTCTTCACCTGGTAAGGAAAATCAATTTAATACATATTATTATTAAAACATTGTCTCACCATTCCCTTTACTTCTTTATCATAGAGTTTAGGTTATATATCTGTACAACCACTGTCACCAGAGACTCACTTTTCACACACCAACTTTCTCATTTTTGGTTGTTCTGCTGATAACGTGCACCAAATTCAGCAGCAAAACCAGCCATGGGCCCTGATGGGATCTTAATGATCAAACACAACAGTCCTCCTGAAGATGTTTTTTCTTGCCTGATGATTCATCTATTTACTCCCGGCTTCCTTCTCTGCCTCCGCTGTGCTTCGGTGTGTTGGGGGCGTAATATGATCCAGGAGTGAATTAAAAGATGATCAGCCGGACATGTGTGGGGCTGGAAGCTTTAATAAATCAAGAATTGATGCGTTGTTGAAGATTACAGATTTCTAATTTTAGAAGATTTAAGTTAAATGGGTTTTTGGTACACTTAAACGGACAGAAAATGAAGGGAAGTCAATGCCAAGATCCCAAAAAGCTGCACAAAACCTCCACGTGAATGGTTTTCTGCATGCATCTGCGTTCGTTTCAGTAACGAATGCTGAATGTGCGGCCTGTCAGAGAGAGTCTGCCTTGATCCGGGAATCAACAGCCTGGATCTTTGTAGATGAGAGACAGAACAAGACAAAGGAGAGAAATGCACCTAGAGAAAGAATCTGTGAAGTTAACACAACTGTTACAAGAGCAGAAAATTCAAACAGGATTCCTCTGTTGGACTGCTGGTTATGAAAGTCCTCACAAAGATAGAAGTACATGGATATGTATGTATCTATGTATGTATGTATGTATGTTTTTTTGTTTTTAATTAACGTTTGAAAGCGAGAGGGGAATGGGATAGAATAACTATAATGATAAGGAGTAAAAGCAGAGGTGTAGAAATGTTGTGCTGATCATCCAAAATAGTGTTCTGTTGCTGTGTAAGCTGGTCTGCCTGACCTCTGTGACTCCAGCAGCCACAGCTAAAGCCTTAAAGATGAACAGGATCAACTGCTGGCTGAAGCAGACGGCAAAAAGAAGCTCACGCTAAAAAGAAGTCAGAAGCTCAGTTTCTACAGATAATCAGTGGACTTTCAGGTATCAAAGACATGATGTGCTGTTCCTGTTGCAGAGAAGATAATAGAAAATGTTTTTTCAGTCGGACTCCAGCGCTGGCTGCTACTTCTAAACTGTTCCATTTTCATCAACATATTTGTTTAAGCAGAAAAAAACTGATGTCAATAATGAGTCCTGATACTCACAATGTTTCGGAAATAAAGGTGATAGCAGTTTCTGTGCCTGATAATTGAATACAGTACCAGTAAATCATGCAGTTTATTTCATTTTTGCAACTTGGAACAAGCTTCAGTGTAGAGTCACTTTAATAGCTTTTTCAGTATTGATTATAACTATTGATAAAATCTTTGGAGGTTAGGGTGCAGTCATGGAAACTGAGATGTAATCATTATTACGTACCTAAAAAAATCATCATATTTCCTGATATTCTAGACTCTCATGTGAAATGTTCCTGCATTCTTTGGAGTTGTCTTAGCAACAGTAGGCAACAGCAACACAAACAAACTGTACCTGCCTCCTGTTTTTTCTTTCTTCATCCAGTTCTCTATCAGGTGGTTCTTAACCAACTTGTTTCCTCCCCCCCTCAAATATATTTCAGAACCTTTTTAATCAACAGGAGCCAGACAGGCAGCAAAATGAGAGCGGCCTGGCTGAAAAGTGCCAGAGCCTCGTTCTCATCTGGCATGGTGTCAGACAGGCGTTCTACTGGGAGTTGCACTGATAAATTCATCACTGCTTTTTTTTATGGGTCTTTTTATCCCTCGTTCTGCAGCACAGATGGGCTCAGGACTGAAAATAATCTCATATCAAAGATTGGAAATTGTCTCAAGCTTGAATCTTGAAGTTTTTCCTGTCCATTTCAGCTACTACTTGCTGCTTCACTTTCTGGTTTTAATGATTATTTGATGACTGTCCTCATTCAGAATGATGTATCACAGCTCATGAAGTGTAAGTTGAAAGTTACTATCCAATTTCCTGGGAGTGATTTGACACTAAATCCATATCAGGCCTGCAAATTTCAAGGAGATTCCTGAAATAAGATTTGTTTGGAGCCTGACTGTACTCATTCATGTTCAAATACAATTTTAGAAGCAGGCTTACGATTGGCTGATTCAGAAAGCCATGCATAAGCTTCTATATCGGAATAATATCTTCTATGTGTACGACTTCCTGCTGCCTGGGGACGTATGGGTTGCCAAGCAACAAGATGGTGTCCTAGAAAAAAAAACTTCTAATAATGGAAAACATTAGATTTGGGATCAACCTGCTGAACGGTGATAACTAGTGTTTATTTTAATAGCGTTCCACATAGAATGGGCTAATGGTTGCCCTTTAGCCTTGTATCGGCGTTGTAGCAAGCCAGCCTCGTACAAAAACATCTTAATCATATTTTTACAGGCTGACACTTTATTATCCTAAAGAAAACATGTTGCCATACTGTTGTTTTCATTTGCATTCTAATGAAACTCCACTTGAGGATAAAGTACTTCTCCTGAGAGGTTTTCTTTCAGGCCTTTTGTGTTTTTTCTCTTTATCTGTCATCAGCAAACAGTCTGATGTTGGAATTGTTTAAAAAAGACAATGAAATTAATATCTACTGTAATGAATAAAAATATCAAATAATGACAAATTATGCCCACCCTCAAAGAAAACATAGGCTCAACTCATCCCTGCTCTGCGCATCACTCCATCTGCACTACAATGACATACTGACCAAATTATGTTTTAATTATGGAGGATATAAATAATACTGTGAATTTAGTTTCCGAGCAGTATCTGTAATGCTTTTTAATGAAACGGCTTTCTTTCAACAAGACAGTTTTGTAAGATTGTGTTACAAACCTAAATAAAATTGCACCTAGTTAAACTGATCAACAATGTCCCCTTTAGGGAATGGCCCACCCATTGATACCTTCCACTGGTCCAGCTGTTCACCATTTGGATCTGTGAACTGAATTTGAATCTTTAAAACAGATTTTGTTTTTCATTTCCTGACAGAAATAGATGAGGATCGCCTCCCAAACCAGCTGTACAAGGTAACCATGAGGATCCCTTCCACTTAATTTCTTCTTTTTCTTTCTATTTTTCTCACTGATATTGACTGCTGTTGTTTAACAGGCAGCGCTGCTGAACTCTCCGCGGCAACGACGAAAAGGGCAAAAAGGGACGCCTACAATGAAAGGTATATTAATCTGTCTGACATTAACATTTTGATGTTAACGAATGCTGAAATACCCATTCTTACAGTTAAAATGATTTCAATTGATACATTATGTTAAATACATGTCTCTTTTGGACTTAATGAGTTAAGTTTAAACACAAAACAAAACAAACAAAAAAAGAGTTTAGGACATTCAAAATGTTGGTGAGTTCTTATGGGTTAAAATTGAGATTTTTAATCATGTGACCACATTCTCATTGTTGGAGCAGAGGTGACATCCTTGTCTGCTGATTCTGGACAAAATTTGGCTAACAATATTCTACTGCATGTTGGTAAATATTAAATCCACCATTTCAGTTCCGCTACATCGCTGTCATCACCACCTTCGGATTCAGAAAGTCAAATTTTCAAAAACTTTCTCATCCCACTCCATTAAAAAGTCCGTTAAAAAACAGCCGTAAAAATGCTGAGCTCATTATTTCCCATCTCACTGTTTTTGCTATGCAAGTCACGCTGCAGCTGCAGCAAATGCAAACTTTTAAATGCTGAGAAAACAGAAACGTTATACAGCAGAGCAAAGAAATAATAATAATAATAATAAGTGAGCTGAGCATTGTTGCTGCAGGATGTTTTGACTTCAATTAGTTTCACAGCTCTGTGTAATGAATCGCTTCTGCACGAGTAGGCTTTAGTTCCCCACTACAAGCAGATTACCGGTTCTAAAGCATGCATGCAGGAGGCTGAGGAAGGAGATTAGCCTAATTATCTCCAAACTCTGATACCTGCCCCCCCTCGCTCCAAACATCACCGCGTGTTAATTAAATCTTCACAAGTTTATTCCAGCTTATTTTATATAACTGCTAGATTCTTTCACCTTTGACATGTGCTGCTCTCCCATTGGCTACCTTCATCTCGAACCACTTTCCTGCCATGCTGGTTCTCCTTCCTCAACATTTCCCCACAGAACCTGTTCTTCCCATCCTTCCAACTTTGCTTTTATGGCTCACTTTTCATCTTCTTTTCTTGCCACTGTTCCAGAGCTGCAGTTCCTGGTGGAACACCATCTGTACAGGCAGCAACAGGGAGCGGCGGACGAGTGCTCCTCAGAGAGCTGCCTGTCAGACCGCCCCAGCCCCGACTCGGTTCCCGCTGGGGAGGAGCTCCCACATGACGACGATGCCACCGTAGAGGCTATCGAGAAGCTGCGCTGCCAAATGGAGGGTATGTGATGAAGACTGGCCCTGTCAGTCACAGTAAACCAGTAATAAGCATGAAGAGCATGAAGATTTATGAGCCCAGATGGCGTGAAGGGTATCTGACCAGTAATGAGGTCAAAAACTGAGAGTGTGTCACCGTAACCAGGACGGAGATGCAGAGGAACGGGAAGATGCCTGGTTGAGCCTATTAGCATTTGAAAAGAGAGCTAAAGAGTAAGCGGAGGATGAGGTAGACAGCATGAAAAGAGCTGGAAGGAATGTATGTAAATGCACGGTAGGGCTCAGAACAGAGTGCGGAATAACAAGCAGTGGGACCAGAAGGGGGGAAGGGATGCAGAAAGGAATGATTTAGTTTGGTATTTTGGGAAATGAGTTTATTTGTTCTCTTTGCCAGGATTGTAATGGGTGGATAAAAGTTTGCCTTCTTGGCATGGTTTGTATCATCACAGAATACACACCATCACTCTGGGTAGCTTAGCTTAGTTTAGTTTGGCATGGTCACACATATTTTGTGTTTGCCAGAATTATTCAGAAATTGTGTGCTTGTTTGACAGAAGAGCTTTCTCCCCGACTGTTTCCCTACATGTGCATGCACATGTACACACCATGCATTTCATGGTTCTCCCCGGTTTGTGTGCCAGTCATGTCTAGTCTGGGAATTACTGTTCAATTTTTTTTAAAAATCAATTTCACACATTTTTAGGGACTTGCATGTATTTTGATTACATCTCAATGATTTTTGAGAAATTCGGTGGTGGTGTGTAAGACAAATGTAACAAAACCTGTGTTATCAATGTAGAAATATGGAAGTACAGACTTGATGGTTTGACCTTGTCGTCTTTTGTAAATCTTCATCTGAGTGAACAATCCCTTTAACGAAAACATGGGTCAGCGAAACCATCTTTGCCAGCTGTTATCTTGTTTTGTGCCCTTTTTTTATTTGAGGATAAAAACAGCAGCCAACATCTCAGGTCAAGCCAAATATTTCCCTTGAATAGCTGATGCTAAGAGAGTAGATGGTCACAGAGTCCAGCACGCAGCGTCCTGGCAGAAATGAATCTCTGACAGGCAGACAGAGCTGCTTAAGAAGGAACTTTGTCAGGATGAGGATTTTTTATATATATATATATATTTTTAATCAAATGTTCCGTAGCGGTACTGCAGATTAAGTTATGGGATGAGATCAAAAAGCCAAAGAGGATGCAGGGAGGAACAAATCGATGCACATTAACCCCAGACTGGCAGAGCAGGCTGTCACTCACTTTTTTGATCTCAAATGTCATCTGGTTATATTTGATGAGATTAACCAGAAGAAGTGTCTTACAAGACAAAAATATTAGTTATCTTTGTGAAAGTGGATTTTAACAGTTTAATTTTATAAGTGCTGCTGCATGTTACCTTTCCTCATCTCATCCTCTGCTTCTATATGTGCTCCCTTGCAGAATTCTCCAGGGAAAGTCTACTTGAAGCTGGAGGTGGACTCAAGTGTCCCCTCTCCAAGGAAAAAATGGGCTGTTCCAACAGCACCGGTGTGGCAGACCCTTCCTTGCGACAGGGTGCCACACAAGCAGGTACAGTGCATTAGGCAGACGAGCTCTTCAGGGAAGGTTTTAATCCTGAGAGGATGCTGCATTAACTACAGACTTCATTAGATGTGGTAAACTGTAAGCAACAAATAGGTGTGAAGACACTTTGATCCATAATTCAGAGCTGAAATGTCCTGAGAGACAATAGGAAGTTCATTTGTACAGCTTATCACAAGCTGCACATTCAGAAATTAAGCAGCACTGAATCCTGCGCTGAAGTCTTGTAAAGTTCGAGCTGAACGGAGCAGAGGTCTCAGCGCTCACCATGGTAGCAGCCTTGCCCTATGTGACCGCTGCATTCACTAAACGTTACTAAAGGTTGGGAAATTCCCCATCTGGGCACCCAATTTGGCTTCAGGGAATCCTCATTTCCATCACTAGGGGGCTACTCTGACACCAAAGAGACCTCACAAATACCAAGGCAGCGCAAATAGAAATTCAGTTGAAAACCTCCTCGTCTTTCTAACACACCGTTTGGATTTGACAGACACGGGAGATGCAGCATCCAGTGTGAGCCCAACTTCAGAGGAGGAGACAAAGAAGTAGAAGGCGCAGAGAAGTCTTCTGTGGGACACAACAGTGCTGCCCTGCTGTGCTCAGCCAGCCCAGCACAGGGATGAATGATTCCCTGTTTTTAGATTCACCAGGTCATCGTCTGTATGTCCCTACAGCCAGCCCAGAGGAGGTCCAAGGTTTTCACTTCAGCCTGATACAAAGGGACCAGATCATCTAGTCAAGAACACAAGACACAGTTGTGTTATCCAAATTTTACACCAACAATTAGGCTTTAAATTTCAGCTTTAAAACCATCAAATCTAAGCAGTTCATGGATTTGAAAGTATTGGCTAGCAGAGATTCTTCTGTTTCTGCTGCATCACAGACAACAGCAATAATCAGACGCTGAACAGAGAAATAACCTGCAACTCTTTTGATAGTTATTTTAACAACACGTGTGATTTTTGAAAAGTATTTGCTGCATTTCAGGTCTTTTTATTGCTGTTTCCTGTAAGTGCTACAGTTGGGTTTTTTTGTTTGTTGATTGGTTTATTTTTTAATGAGCCAGAAAAAAAAAAGTGAGAGAAGTTTTTGATTGTTCATGCTTGAACAGTAGATGCGGACATATTCATGAACACTACATTTCACCTTTCTCACAACAACCCCCC
>BJFM01002079.1:23444-100635 GCA_016586285.1 Arothron firmamentum | reverse complement strand
CCCCCCAAAAAAAACAGCAGCTGAAATACAACCCGCATTAGCTTTTTCATGCTAAAATTTAATGACTTGAAATATCAGTTCAGGAAAATACACTAATTCTCACAGGATTTCTGATGAGCATTGTTGCATTTGAGCATTTGACCTTCATTTCTTTTTTAAATCTAAATGAAATCAATGTTTTTAGCTGACCGCACTAACACAGAAGGTATTTCTGTAATGACCAATATTATTAGTTACCACCCTGACAGATGTGGTTGCCAGGGGGATGGAGTCTGTTGACGTGTCTGATCAGAATCTTTATGCTAAAGACTGCACCTTATTTGCTGAATGACTGTAATGGAGGAAAGTGACCACATTACATCAAACCACAAATGCCTAATTAGCCTGTCCACTACAGGGCTTTAAACATCATACAATCCCTGGAAAAAAAAACTGCACCCTCAGATTTGATACTTGAACACTGTCTGGAAATGTAGACCTTCCTGCACACAAGTGGAAGTGCAGAAAAACTTTCAACTTTCAATTCAACAATGATGTTAAAGCTCCTGTGAGTTGAGGGTGTTAAAAAGTCATCACTGTGTTACGTCTTCTCTTGCATTAGTAAATTATTATGTATATACTGACAGTTTTTCCAGAACTTTCACATTAACACAATAGAGAACTTGAACCACTTTAGTTCTGATGTCACTGGAGCAGTTCAGTCAGCTGCAGCTCTAAGATTAACCACGATGTCCACTATGAACAATAGATGCTAAAACCTCTTCACGATATTCAGCATATTCAAAAGTAATGTAATGTTTGTTTTCTTCTCATTTTTCTTCAAACGGTAACAGCATATGGGGTAAAGAGATGGGGAATCTTGTTCGGTTTTACTTGAATTGAGCGTTGATAATGTATGTGAACTAAATTTGTTTGTTAGAATAAAAATATATAAATTGCTAAATTGGTGATTTTCTGTTTTTGACCTCAGCTAAGTCATCTTTAGTATTCATAGTGACAGGTCCACAATCAATACCATTTTAATGGTCTTCCTCATAAGATCAGAAAAATCCTGAGGAGCTTCCAATGATGTTATATTGCTGGTTGTGCACTTAGCAGCAGTTGACTTTGACTGTATTCTAAAAATAGAAACTTACAATAAATAATTCACAGTTTTCAGAGTTAGGGGGCATAAAAACATACATTTTTCATACACAGAATTGCCATTGCAGTAAGTCGACTTCACAACACTGCAGCAATTTAACTTGATTTCAGCAAGACTGATGACTTTAGGGGACACCAATGTGAAAATAAATACTGCAGGGAGAGCTAAAAATGAGATTACAAAAGCTAAAGATGATTGTGGTTTGATCGAAAAATGAAAATGGTGTATGAAACCTTGCCATCTGGTGGGATCCCGAAAGCCAGAGTTCCCAGTTTGCACCACAGCTCCTCCAGCTGGGAGAGAAGAGAACTGACATCCATGTTAGATATTTAAATAAAGGGTAGATGAAGGATAAATGGAGTCAAATGAATCATACAAAGCAAAGCAGCAGATGTCAGAGAAATGCACAATAGCTTTTCAAAGGGTTATGATTCAAATAGAGGGGCTATATCTTTCTATGTGTAATTAGTCTTATAAAAACCATGTATGGCATAGAAGGATGTGTAAAACATTATATTTTAATTGAAAAGGGCAATCACAAAAATGACTGAGCGGAAGTCAGCAAATATATGTGTGATTTTCAACAGTGTAGAGATTTGGTTGCATCACAGAGTCATTTCACACTGCATTTGAATGTTTTAAAAAGGTTTTTAATCAAAACATGACATAATAAAAATCATATAATCCCACTACCCATAAAACAAGTGACACGGAAGCCGCATCGTCGATACTTACTGCAAGGTTAAAATGAGCCGTGTACAGTCCGAACGATAAAGATATGAATGTGAGGCAGCAATTAAATTAATGCCATGCACATGACTGTTAAACATGACCAGCATGTAGACTTTCTGTTTAAATTATCATACTGTTGTTTACTACAGTTAACATAAGACGTAAGAAGATGTGTGCTGCTTCTTACCTTGGGAAGAGGATGTTAACCTGAATCTCTAAAACTGCTCGTCTAACCCTGTTCAGTCATTAACAGGAAGACATGTTGTCTTTATGACGTGCAGTGATTCGGCATTAACCTCAGTCAACCTTGCAGATGTTCTGGAACACATGACGCCTATGGTTTTGTGTCTGTGGTGTGGCCTTGTGAGAACTGGCCTTCTTCTTTTTTGGATCTCTCCTCCTTCGTCACACTGGGGTCTGAAAAGCCTGGAGGAGGCAGGAGATTGGAAAAGGCATTGGAAAAACGGTGTTAATCGCACAGGGGAGCAGAGTGTCGGTATCTGTTAATCTTTTGGTGACATCACCGCAAAACAATTGTGGCTCTCAAATCTAATTAGAAAGATGTTGGAGCAAAGGGATTATGCTGTCAAAACAACACTGATCACTCACGGTTTTAGAGCTGATTCACTGAAGTTCTCAAGCTTTTTATTTTAATGTAATTGATTTATGAATTAAATAATCACTGAGGAGGAACAGAGTAAAACATGACTGATGGCAAAAACAGGCCAAGTGTGAGAGCTGAAGACTACCAGAGCACCCTGAAGACTTAACAAAGGCCTCATTTTTAAACTAATTTCAGTTTATTGCATTTACTACAAAATCATAATTGTTTGTTAGGTTGTAGAATTTCATTTCTAATGCTAATGGTCAAGGTTGTTGATATTGGTTGTGAAAAAGATAGCATAACGTCTCTACCGCCAACATAACCTTATATATATATGTATATATAGTTGTGTATTATCTACATTTTCAGAACATACCATTGGAGCCACTTTCCTTCCATTTAAACTTGTTGTCTTCGGTGTGTCGTGTCCATGTGGAGCGAAAGCTGACCAGCTCAGCTGTGATGTGGGCGAGACTCCACTGCAGCCCTCTGGAGCTCTCCCTCCAAAGATTACTAGTAAAACAGATTAGTGTTAACCTTTCACCCTTGCCTTTATTTCTATTAGGTCGAAGTGTGTTGCCCCAGCAAGGGGCATGAGCTGTGTGCCACCTGTGTCTGTTGCAGGGGTCTGGTGGCCCAGGATTTTCCTCCACCAGTGGTATAACAACCTTTTCAGCCATGTCTGTCAGCAGCGAGAATGTGGGGTACACGATAAAGTCTATGAACCCTACAGGAGCAGGAGAAGAACTGTAATCCTGTACATTTTAGCTGACAAGAGGCAGAATGGAAAAGTCAGAATAGCAGAAGGTTTGGTGAGAGAAGAAAGGTCTGCCTACCAATCTGAGACTCGGCTACCAGCGTGCTTTTTCGATCACACAGAGGAGAGAAGGGCAGGCCAAGCTCCGCCTCTCTATCGCCCTCACAAAGACAGACAAGGAGAGAGGAGATATTTTAAAGGGCATCCCACACAGCCCTGGAAATAGCTTTGAAAGGTTATTTGATACAAGCGCTGCAGTGTTTTAGGGCAAACTTTAAAGACTTCGCAGGTGGAGACTTCTCGTGTTGTTTTTCAAAGAGAGAATCCCACACCTTCTCTATTCCTTTTCTTCTTCCACTCCTGGGAGTAGCTCAAGGGAACCATATTGGTCTTTCTTTATAGCTCAGTAGGCAAAGGAGGTCCTAAAGCTTGCTTTTTTTTTAGCCTTTCTTTTTGGACTGATAGGAATTTGACCAAATGCCACGTGTAGGCTCATGTTTCCGTGAAGGTTTCCATAGATTCACCATTTCAATGAGACAAAGGTCCTTTGGCCTGATCTGAATGTCAGGTCCAGGTTTCTGATGTTTGATGATTTCTGAAAACCTCTGTGCCGATTTCCCCTCAGATCCCTCCAAGACTGAGGTATTAACAGGCTTGTGAGGCTTCTCAGTGTCTTGAATCAACATTCAGGTGAGGATAACAGGCTGTCAAACCAGACAGAGAGCATAAAGACAGCCAGGACATGAAGGAGCAGCAAAAAGATGAAGATCCGAGTAAAACTCTCTGCGTTCTACTCTCCGCAGCAGAAAGCAAAACAGTCTCATCTGAAATCAAATGCTGCATGACGCCTTTGACCTTTGTCAAGCACAAGGTTTTCTATTTTTATGAACTGAAGAATAGATAACTATGTTGTTTGTGTATGAATATTTCAGTGCAGTGTTGCTAAGATGTCTTATTAAAATAGATTTTCACTATTAGCTACCATCATACCCAAGTCTTGGCTCATGAAAAACAGAAATAAATCCACATGTCCTGAAAACACATACGGTCACATGTCAGATTTCCTACCTGCTGGAAGAACTCCTCCATCAGTGCTTTAGTCCAGCGAGAGTGCAGCGGCCAGGGCTTTGATGGGTGGCTGATGTCGGCCGTGTGGAGTAACAGGGACAATGCTTTGGGCTTGTCAATCCTGTTGGAGATAACGTGAGACCTGTTGGTGTTCTGCTTCTGTCTCATGACACAGATATTTTAAAGGGCATCCCACACCGATCTGAGCCATGCCAGGATCTCCCTCTCTGTCTCAGCTCTGTGTCTCTCAGTGCTCCTTCAGTTCATGACCTTTGGACCGGCAGCAGAGTCTGAGGAACTGAATTACCGTTCTTGCTGCTGTATACAGGCTTTCATGGCTTTGACTTGGAATAAATGGGAGGACATGTCTGTGGACAGCACCATCTCGACGACTAGTGAGCGCAGCTCCCTGTGCACAAAAGCAGGTGGTTAAATCGGTGATTTTGGATTATGGAAATGCACTATACAGCGTGAAAATAAGGATTAGATGGGGTGGGACCCTTTTTAGATGCCCTCATGCAATCCTTCATTCCCACGGCAACACTGGTATTTACGTTTGGTGATATCTACAGAGCTAAAGAAGGCAGCGCTGAAGTTATCAACTTGGTCAGTGTCCAAAAGCTCTATAAAATAGAAATCCATTAATTTTACATTTTTTTTGGTCATGTTGTCCAAGCTGTGGGTTATTAAAGACCAACCATAATGTTAATTATAGTCGAGTACTTAGATCAACATTTGTCTATTTAGAATGCAGATGATAGAACACAATCTGTATGGGAGTAATAGTTGGGTTTTGTAATTCACAGGGAATGTCAGCATTATTATTGCAGCAATGATTTCCTTACATCCATTCTTCTCTTGTCAAATTAATGAAGATGTTCATTTGCTCGTTCTGCAGCAGGCGGAACGCTGCACTCAGGTGATGGCTTTCCTGTACAGACCGGTCGTTGTAGATTAAAGCAAACTCTGACCTGGTGGAAACAAGAGCAAGAATGCGCATCAGTGTGCGACATCAGCAAAACAGAGTTCCGTCTTGGTGAGGGAGGGCAGAATCACTGCTTGAAAATATGATTAAATAAGGATCTGGAGGCCATAATTAGGAGCACAGTGGCTGAAGATTTGCAGTGATGAAATGCTTAAGAAGTGGGATGTGATTAAACTGTGCCTGTGGGTATTAATGATACGGTAAAGCAAGTTAATTAACTACTAATTTGTGTAAATGCCTCTATGAAATGCAAAACATGCAAACATGTAAAAACTATCAACTGAGGCTATTCTCTTCCACCCATCCTGACTGACAGCTGAGCTAGTTCCCTGATTGTTAACATGCGACAGGAAACTTGTTGCCATGGCACCCTGTTCTGGTCGCCACCAATAGTGAACATATCACAGGATTTTCCATGCTCACTTTGGTACAAAAGAGAAAGCGTCAGCATGTAATCCATCGTTAATAAAGACAATTTTGCTTTGAACCCTTTCTACTCAATTTTGACTTACTGAAGACATACTTTCATCAGAACCTTCACAAATGTCAGACATAACATACACAGCAGCATGTGTTATTTTATTATACACCAGTATTTACACCAAAAAAAGCACAGGATGTTGATGATGCTGGGTAACAAGAGGCTGCATTCTTCCACCCTCCTATGTGGGTGAAAAAAATAAAAATCTAAAAATACTGCATCCTTCCATGAAAATGCATTCGCGTCAGAGCGCTTGTTCTAAAACTGCTACGCTGTTTCACTCTTGACTGACATCAATGTTATCTTTTCTTCTTAAATAACCGCTATGGTTGGAGTTACTCAAGTATATTCCAGGAAAGCAAGGGCGCTTACATCGTGTGAATGTGAAAGTTGTTTGTGGTTCCCGTGTGTTCGTAGTCGTGGATGGCTGCAGCGAACAGTGATGCCATCACCTCCAGCTCTGTCAGCCAGTGCTAAGGGGAGAAAAACAGATGAGTAGTGCCTGTGTACCGTCGTGCACATGGTGCACTATGATATGAGCTTTTATTTTTAAGAAGCAAACATGTGCGAGATATAATTCTAATTTTGACTATAGTTACTTTAGTGGGATTTGTGGACTATCAGGAAAATAAAATACCCTTTATCCGTCAAATGAATACAGAATTATTATATCTTTTTCTATATCATAATAATTATTTATACATATATTTTATTTTTTTACCACAAGTCCAGAGCGCAGCAGCAGGCAGTGCAGCGTCTGAGTCACATCAGCCGCATGAACGTGGC
This sequence comes from Arothron firmamentum, assembly GCA_016586285.1. NCBI lineage: Eukaryota > Metazoa > Chordata > Actinopteri > Tetraodontiformes > Tetraodontidae > Arothron > Arothron firmamentum. The sequence goes on along the minus strand of BJFM01002079.1, from coordinate 94,078 downwards.
TGTGGTAAGGGTTGTTGTATTTGCAGTATCCTCTCTCCACTGCAGACAGGAACTCAGTCAGGCATGAGATGGGGATCTGTGAAATTGCAGCACATAATTATGGAATTTTGTGTTTAAAAGCCAGGCCCAGAAATGAAGGCTGCAGTGACTGGAAACAAGGTTACAGTTTAAAGGGATGGGGCGTCCTCTAAGACACATCAAATATCAAATTCCCGTACATCTGATTATATCAGTCTTTACAAAAGCCAACTGTACTTTAATTGATGGATCTTTTTTCATAGAATTCACTGATAACTTATTGACATGAGAAGTATGTACTGTAGACTCCATTAGTCAATATCTATCTATCTATCTATCTATCTATCTATCTATCTATCTATCTATCTATCTATCTATCTATCTATCTATCTATCTATCTATCTATCTATCTATCTATCTGTCTGTCTGTCTGTCTGTCTTCAAAAATCATAGATAAAGACCTTGAAGCGACCGTTGAGCCCATATCTGGCGATCAGTTCAAAGAAGACGATTTGCAGAGCGCGATCAGAGCTGGCTAAATTCAGAGCAAACACATCAAAGCTCCAGCGGTCAACATCCTGCAGAGCAGAGGAAAGTCACATTGATGCTAACACGTCGTTTCATGTCTGCTGCGACGTGCGGCCGCGCACAGAGAGGTTTATCACAGGAGTCTCACCCTGAGGCAGTTTACGACGGCCGCGGGCTGGTCTGGCAGGGCCGCCGTGTAGGCCCTCTTGAACATCCTGAAGGAATGAAATGTTTATGTTGAGTCGGTTTAAAGTCTGAATGTTGATGCTGAGCAGTGATCTTGTCTTACGGGTGTTTATAGAAATCCTGTCTGTCCCTGTTGGAAGGATGTTTAAAGGAAAATAAAACATGGAGGCTAATGTTTCACAGGCCAGCTCACTCTGAGGCTACGATTGTAACAGAGTTTATGTTAGAAGTATACTAAAAACACAGGCATCACTTATTCACAATTTGATTTGCTGAAATAAACATTCAATTCATTTATTGGACCTAAGTGTCATAAATAGAACCGATCATCTTAGTTTACTGCAGCAGCAGTTATTGATAAAGGTGAGAAATGTCCGACCAATGTACATAAAATAAATATTCCCTTTCACCTCTCCACAAATATTCCAGCCTGCACCGCGTGCACAATGCTGCGGAACTTGGGCTTCTCGTCTGAGCGTCGCATGGGCCGCCGAACCCTCCTGGTGAAGGTGGAGGCCAGCCAGTCGGTGACCTCCGCAGGAACTCCATCAGACTGCAGCTGCTGGAGGTCATCCTCAGTCTCCAGACACTGCCTGAGTCAATCAAAGCAAGAATACAGCGTCGTCACGGAGAAACAAAGCAGAACACCCTACATACAGTAAAGATGTTACAACCCATTAGCAATGAAACAGTTTCCGTGCAAACTAAATGTGAACAAAAAAATCTGTAGGTCTGTATACTGCGCATAACACTGGTTACTGTGCACTGTTCTGTTGTGCTGTAGATTTTAAGTTACCACTGTTTTAAAATGCTGCTATCGTTGTCAACATTGATTGATTAAGTCTGGTGGATAAAGAATGGTGTGGAGTTCTGAGTAAAGGTGAGCTGTGCAATATTTTATTTGGCGCTTTACAGACAAAATAGTGTATTTTTTGGTTTTTATGCCACTCTGTTGCTCTAAATTGAAGTATAAAAATGTAGCCATCTATATCCAATTGTTGCAACCTGTTTTAATTGAATTTGATTTATTATTTTGTGACTTTCAGTGGATTTGTGCTGGGAAAATGTTCAACTAATCAGATATTTTGCTGTTCTCTCTAGGGAGCATAATTTGTGTCAAGGGTATTTTTGAAGGCCCAGACTCAGAGTCACAGTCAGTCAGAGTCAGAGCCCAGGCAGATTTTTGACTGGATGGATGTTTTTTTTTTTGGTTTTTTGGTTTTTTTGCGTCAAGATAAGATGAGCAGCTGGTTTATTCACTAGCTGGAAAATGATACATCAAAATACAACAAACTGTTTGTTGGGAGCTGACAAATTGTGGGAAACTGAAATTAACAGTATACTACTCAAACAAAACCCCTTATTTTTGTGAGTGATCTTTATGTGACGTCTGTGGTTTCAGCTGAAAGACGTACAGGGTTGGTTTGAATGTACGTGTGAATGTTTTTGAATGGTGTGACTGTGAGTGTGAATGGTCCATATGTACGTGCCCCGAGACCAGTGGTGCAAATGTGTCCTGGAAAAAGTTCCAGGTCTCCCTTACAAATGAAAATACAAAAGCAGCATATTGCAACAAGCCACTAGAAAATCTTTAACCAACAGAACACTTTACTCTTTTCAGTGTTTTTACCTTGTTCCATCGAGATAAACGGCCTCGAGTAAGGATGCTGTAAAATCCAGATTTTTCTTTATCTCCTCAAAGTCGACATTCTTCTCTTCCAGTTGCTTCAGGATGCTCCTGAGCCTGAGGAAGTAGAATGAGATTGGCTTCTTTTAAAACCTGTTTGAAACCCAGCACTGAAATGAGTAAATATGCTTAAATCACAGTAAACTAAAAGATCCAGAAGAATTTCCCCTTTGAACACAATGGGAACCTTGTGTATACCAACTAAGAACCCTTCATTTTAAGGACTAGTGTTGAAAAAGGGTCAGATCCTCACGATTGTGTAGCCTGAATAAAGTCGAGGGCAAATATGGCTTCACTAGTGACAAATTGCTCATATGAGGAAAACATACGCAATCCTATTTTTAGTGGATTTTAAGTAGATAAATAAATCACTATAAAAAGGAACATTCTGTTCCTAATCATCCAATCATGTCTGTGAAAATGCGCTTTCATGCTTTTAAGCATGTTAATACAAATTAGCCTTGCTAACAAATCCCAAAATGCTTTGATTCTGTCTGCAGCACTCAGGCTTTGTTTTCTCCTCGGCCGTTTGGCCCGTCCATTCCTCAGTCTGCCCATATGGTGCTGCGAGGAGACATGCTGCAGCAAAGCCAACTCCTGTGCATGAAACGCTCACAGCTTTTGGAGTGTTTATCACCCTGGCGAAGGGCTCTGCAAAGCTGCTGAGTCATAAAAATAGCAGTCACCAGAATGCTAGAGCCCACTTTCTCAATGTCAAGCGATCTTTTTCCGATAATGATGGCCTTTCTTGTTTTAGCTCTTTGCAGTAATAATGCTTCTGAGAGGTCATTTACAGGAAATTACTCATCAAGTGCGTTCTAGAAACTTTGTTTGGAGAGACAAATGACAACCCTTCATTTGGCTCCAGCTCTGTTGAATCTACACACTTCATAGCATTATCCATATTAGGTGCAAAGTGAAGATACACAGAAGAGTTAGCTCCGTGAACCTAGTTAATAAGAGGGTGCACAAGAGTTGTGGGAAAAACATAAAAACACAGCAGATTTGAGTCAGATAGGTATAAGACGTATTTCATTAAAAAAAAACAACCCTATAAATAAGCACTATCATGCCATCAGAAGTGTGTCAGTTTTGAAAACATAATGCAAAAATAATCTTGCAATCTTTCAGACACTAACACACCAATGTGCAAAACACAACTACATGACCCCCTCACCTCAGACCATTTCCTTCCCACACATAAAACATGAGAACGATGAATGTTCTCTTCTGCAGGTGATGATGAGAAAAAAATCCTGTTGCACATGCCAATAAATCTGTTTTCTAGAATTTGTAAGTTAACATTGATGAAATGTAACTCGGAGGATATTAAACATAGAGAAACAAAAATCAAAGCTGATGGTTGCTCTGTAATCATCCGTAGTTCTTGCATTACATTCTGATAAGATTGAGACAGACTTACTGTAACCCAGAGTAAAAGAAATTCACGTTTGCTTCATGGTATTTGCTCCAACTCTGTGTTCCTTACCTAGAAATGGGGATCTGCAGCCTTTTCTTACGAATACGTAGCATTTCGGCCATTCCACATTCAAGCTGTGTGCTAATGGACCCTAGTGTGGTTTGGTTTTTTTTTTTGTTTTCTTTTTTTAAATCAGAGAAATAGTAGACAGAAAAGTTCTCCAAACCACGTAAAACTTGGTGTGTCCTGAGACAGACTTCTGTTTCAACATCTCTCCCACCCACTGCTGGCGGGACCTACTCCACTTTGCTCTGATTGGTCGGAAAGTCCTAAAGTGTGTCAGTGTGTGCATGCGTTTGTGTGTGTGCTTGCGCGAGAGACAGCGTCTCTGTGGGTGAGTGTTTGTGTGTGGAGCTGTTGTGTGAGACGTGAGTGTGTTGACCTCACTCACTGATGAAGTGTTGACTGCGAGGCTTTCAAGCCATGTGTACTCAAATCCCAAATGAGATTTTTCCACCGCAGCCACAAATTAGGGAACTACACAGAGAGTCTTTCAGTGAAAACCGCCAGAGTCATCCAAACCAAAACACATAAACAAAGCTTGTCTTCCACAGCCACCCACAACAGCCCGACAGGTCAACTTTAGTCCTGAGACTGACGCGCATACAAAATGTGAGAGACAAAACCAGAGTTCTGCTGGGTCTGACAGCATGACTCGGCCTGCACATTAATGAGTGAGCTGTAGCTCTCAAGATTTAGAACTCAACAACTTCAATGGTGGACTCAGTTTTCTTTGTAGATTTATAAAATCCGTAAACATCAAAGTGGTGTTTTTTGTGCCCTAATGCATCAAAAAAAAAGAACTTTGCCGTCAAATGAAAAACCTAATAAGAAAAAATTGAACCAGAGAGGACATTGAAAGCCATCTATAAAGACTTTTACAAATCAGAGGTCCTAAATCCATTTTTTTTTTTATAGTATTGTGAGCATCGCAGGAGAATGTAGCTTGGGAAAAACCCCTGCCTGCTGTCCGGCTCCCTCCTGGCCTGTCCTGCTGTGGGTCAGACTGGCTCTCATGCTCCCATGCTCTTTGACATGACTGAAAAAAAATGAAGATGAGTAACTTAGTGACATAAAATTCTCCCTCATCAGCAGGAAAAAAATAGAGTTCTCTTTGGATGTTTGCCAGCCGTTTTCCTCTCTGCTCTGTTTTCCCCTCCAGTCATCCATCAGCCTCTCAATCAGTGTGACGATGACAGCCACACACCCTCCGGTCTCTCCCAGTCCACCCAGAGTCCCGAACCGGTTATTACTCACAGCTCCTTCATTTCACACGGTGAAATCTCCATGTACTGAAAGATTTAAATTTTAAAAAATCCAAAAGTTGCTGTGAGCATCTGGGTTTGATTTTAATGCCAGACTGTTTTGTTCTTTGTGGTGTTTAACTATTTCTGCTCTATCTGAAAAACGAACAATGTTATTAAATCCCGTTAATAATTAGACTGTTACAGTTTTAAAAGATAAATTGAGAAAGCTAATTGATGTTTTTAATACATTAATTATAAAATGTTAAATATGCCTTATGTCCTTTCTTTCTTTCTTTTCTATTTTCTATACTCACATGATCATATTTGTGTGACACCTCAGATGCCCCTTCAAAAATCTTGTCCTTCCTGGCCTGGCTCCTCAGCTGTGATCTCTCTCAGTAACAAATGTAATCCTGCACCTTCACTTCTCAGTCATATGTTAACTATTAGATCCCCCTGACAGAATGTTATATTAATGACTTCATGAGAATGTTTTTATTAAAGACACCAACTGAAGCTTCTTGGAAAACTTGCTATTTTCTGCCAGGCAAAATAAAAGAAGGGTAGAATCACAACCACGTGTGCTGACCCATCCACCTGCATTTTAGCAACTTTTAAAAGCTTGACTTAAAAAAACCTGACATCTTTCAGCAAGAAGGCTACACTAATCAACTACATATCAATAAGGTAATTTCTAATTTACTTTCATGCAACTGACCCAACCACAAAGGCCTCTCATGCACCTCGACCCTTACCAACATGACATCATCATCTGCATCGTGAAAACACGAAGGGCCTCATGCTTTACATTCCTGTTCGTTTTTATCTTGCATAATCCGTCCAGATTATTCTCATATTGACAGTAACGTCTGATGGTCTGCTCAGTGCACATTCTGATCCCCTGCACACATTTGCAGAGAACAATGCCATACATGGAATCCTGGACTCATTTGCCCATCATAAATGCAGAAAACACACTCAGATCTGCAGCGTGGTTCACAGAGGAACCTCATACACTTGGACTGCCACAGAAGTAGAGATAGCATCAAATGAAACACGAGTGACTTGTCTGATATGTGGGTTTTTTTTATTTTAGTTTCAAACTATAAACATGGTTATTTGCTCGCTGTCATCCAGCAAATATATCAGATCTAACTTTTTTTGTGAGCGGATGACTCAAATAAACCTGAACATGGAACTAGAATCTGCCCGACATGAAAAATGTAATGTAAAAATTTTACAATTAAAAGAATGAACAACAAAAAACAAACAAACTTACACTTCCAATGTGGTCCTCCATGTCTCGAGTCTGCGTTGTCTGTTAACAGCTGTGTTTTTGTTGCAGGTCGGTGTCATGACCTTTGAACGCCGCTGCAGACCACGTGCGAGTCTGAACGCGCCCAAGACACGTTCGTTCTATAAATCCAGCTTGAATGCGTGTGTACTGCACTGGAGCTTACATTAATCTAAGTTGCTCTGTGTTTACACTCTCACACACGTCTGGTAAATTGTGCGTGCATGTATAGTCTTTTTTTGGGGGGGGGGTGTGCAGTCTGTGTGTGTGTGTGTGTGTGTGTGTGTGTGTGTGTGTGTGTGTGTGTGTGTGTGTGTGTGTGTGTGTGTGTGTGTGTGTGTGTGTGTGTGTGTGTGTAATCCTCCCTGTCAGCAGGAGTGTTGCTGTGCGACACCAACACAATCTGTTTCCACCATTAAGTTTCCTTACTGTCTCGGGACAGGATCCACTGTGGACCCCCAGATACACATTTAACCACTCATGGCGTAAACAACACGTTTGAGTGTTCGCAGCTATAGCAACCATCAATAACTTGATAGGTTAAATGCAATTGCACATTGCACAAAAGTGTTTGATACATTTGTAATGTCGAATGCTGCTTGTAAGAGCTTAAAAAGTAAAAATGAAGGTCCAATAGGAGGGGAATCTTCCTCCCACTTTCTGTCGGACAAAGAGAAAGTATCACGTCTCACAGGAAATGGCAGTTCACATGTTTGATTGGTGTCTAATGGGAAAAATAACAAAATAACAAAAGCGAGAGTAGCTAAATCCAAACATTCTTTTACCTTATTTTCAGTTTTGTATCAAAACTTTATGATTTAAAGTGACTGTAAAAATACATTTGCTCTTTCAGCCGCGATTTAATTTTGTTTTCGTTTGATGTTCATGTGAGCATATGTGCTTTTTTCATTGACTTAAATGTCACCTGTATTGGGAATTAATCCTCGTGTTGATTTATGAGAAAGACACACACACACACACACACACCACACACACACACACACACACACACACACACACACACACACACACACACACACACACACACACACACACACACACACACACACATTTATCTCTAGTGTGGCAACCAGATCAAAACATTGTAGCAGGAGAAAATGTTGAGTAGAGGGGAAATGGGGAGAGGATAGGACGGTGCTCGTTACAAAATAAATAAATTACGACGTTGGCATCCAAAATTAGCAACAAGTACTTTTGGCTCTGCAAAAGTTGAGTGGGTCGTATTAACTCTGTGAAAAATGAAGAGGAAGCTGTCATGTGATGGAAAGTGAAGAGGAGGGGTATTGAAGGATGAGAACACAGTGGGGAAAAAGAAAACAGCAAACTGTTATTAACTTTAATCAAATAGGATTTAGAATTACACTTATATTCTTCAAATCTATATAGGATTTTAAGTTTTATCATTTGAAACATATTTCCTTGTTGTCATGGCACCATTATTGCAATAATAACAAAAATAGTTAATACAACTGTAAGTAATAAGGTGAAGTAAATATGAATCTATATTGATTAGCAAGAACATTAAATATTAAAAACCAGGTCTGTGGGTTACATTATAGGATGAATGCCAATTGGGATTATCAATATTAATAAGAATCAGGATATGCATATTAATGTGATTTGAGCGTTCAGCCCAAGATACATGAGACACACAGCTGTCAGCCCACGGTAATGACGAAGGCCCGATGCACCTCCCTGTAGGCGTTTCTGAGCAGAACATATGGGAAGCAGCTCTCCAGCATGTCTTGGCTCAAGAACGGAGATTCTTCCACAATCTGGGTGAATCAGCCGGCAGGTAATAAAAGAGAAACTGTTCAAATATCTGAGGGTTTTTTTTCTTTTTTTTTTTTCAGTTCAACATTAAAAACAAACCCAAACCAGAACCCCAATTTTCTTATTGCTAAACCTTAACTATTATTTTGTGCATAATTTGTCAATTATATCCAGGATTATATCCAGCAATGAGACTAGTTAATACACTTCAGCCAGTTATCTACAGCTTACACATTTTTCCTTGGCTCTAGATTTATCGAGTGTTTGAACATTTAGTGTTAAAGTTGTTGAGCTCCAGCTTTTTTCAAAGTCTGCCTGCAGCCTCTGAGGCTGGTGAATGATGATGACGTAAGATATTAAAGCATGAAGGTAAATTAAAACACGTCAGATGCGGAGTGAGGACTGTGGAAATGGAAGAACTGAAGCAACTGAAGCTGTTGAAAAATCAGAGTCAACTAGACTTCTTAAAATGTTTTTCTGGTGTTTTTATGAGGCAGAACAGGCGAGATGGGCTGTAGTGAAGTACACAAACAAACAAACAAAGCGCAGAACTGATTAAAATAGCAAAAGTGAGCTCACCTTGTGTAAGAGCAGGTAGACAGAGTCTCGGTTTTTGCATTCCATTCTCTCCACATTTTGTCCCAACTGGAGCAGAGCAGACGAGGCCATCTATGGAATAACACACAGTTTGAGGAAGGCAGATCAAAGAAATGGAACATTTTCACACTGGTGGACTCGACCTCCTCTGGGGCAAAGGTTGGCAGAGTCTTGAGAAAACTCTTTGGCTGAAATATTGTCAGAGATGTTTATTCCTGCCATCGTCATCTGTGTGTTCTGTCAAATTCAAACTTTTTTACCCCCCAAGCTTAATAAACCATGAAAAGTACTCATTCTCCCCACAAAAAAACCCTAATCAAATCTAATTACCGGTATTTAAATTTTTCCCTGACAGTGTGTGGCTTGTTGTTTGGCTTGTTGTTTGTTCTTGAGCTTCACGGTCTTCATTTGAAATGCCAAATACTCACCAGGAGAAACTCTTTCAGGTGATGCTCAATATTTTTGTTCAGGAAAGTGAACATGGCTGCACTTAAATGGTTGATAGCTGTGGCTAAACAGTGGGTGTTGTTGTTGTGTCCTGAGAACATAAAAACACAATAGTGACAAAAGGGCCACAGAGGAGATGTTTCCAGAGTCTGGCAATGAGACAGAATTTTCAATCATCCATTCAGGCTCGAAGGTTAAATCTAAGTCAAGCACGCTAATGAAAAATAAAGGAAAGTCAAATAATCAGAAACAAACGCTGCTGCTTGCTTTGATAAACATCAGCTATCAGCCGCTCATAATCCTGCAATCCAGACTCAAAGACAAACGCTTTGGCTCAAAGGGCCGCAGGCCAAGAGTAACTGTAATCGTGCACACTAGCTGAAGTTATCTGTAAACAAGCGGCTCTTAACAGAAATGTGTTTCTCGTTAAGCAGCATACTTTTGTGCAGACCTGGTCAGTCGTTCTGGAAAATATGATACACAGAGATTCTTATGACGGTCAAGTATTTCATGGTAAAGTGTCTGTTATCAGCAGCTGGTAATTCCCAGACAAGTGGCCATTAGCATGCAGCGGAGGGTCGCCTCGGGACTAATTACTGTCAAGCAGTGTACCTCCGTGCTCTCGGCTGAAGAGAGAGTTGGGGTCCGAAGCCAAGGTTGGCAGGGAGACGGCGATGTACAGCAGCAGCAGACAAAACAGCCTATACTCCTCATCAGGGGAGCTGTTGTCTGGAGAGGAAACATGATACTTATACCTGCTTATATGTGGGAGTGCGCATGTGTGTTTGAGCAGTTTTTTTTAAAGTTACCTGTTTGCATGCTGCCAATGGCTGCGATAAGGGTTGGATCAATGTCACACTGAAAGCCTGCAGCAGAAGCCAGCTCATACACACTCAGAGTCACCTGTCATCAAAGTAGGCGTTGAATGTTTATGCGTTAACATTATTGTTAAGTTAGTGTGATGTAGAATTTACATTTCATTCTTTTTTCTTTTTTTTTTTGTTCTTTACAGTCACAGACACACAACGTGATGGGCCACTGATCTCCACACTGCTGTCTTTCATGCATCGGCTGCAGGAGTGAAGCATATTCTCCCAGGAGCGTGACGGAATGAACAGCAGGTCTCTTTTGTCTTGACGCGCAGCTTTCTGATCTCGTCCTATTTCTGGCTTTGTGTGCGTCGTTAGCCTATCTGGGCAGAGTGTTTGCACTGATGTGGTTGAGAGGGCGGGGCTTACAGTGGCAAACCGAGTCACTCTCACGAGGCATGAGTGGGCTGCTGACGTCTTTGGGGTTATCCTGGCCACGGCTGTGGCCCGGATGACATGCTTCACTTAAAGGCCAGACGTAATCACTGGAGGCTGGGAAGTGGGGGTGGGCTTGATTGCTTCAGAGGGAGATAAGGAATTTGGTTGCTACTAGAGTGCATAGGAATGTGTTTTCTCTTTATCTCAGCTGCTTTGATCTCCTGCTGAATGCTGTCTAAATAAAAGACATTCAGGACTCATTATACCGCAGTTTAATTGCAGCATGCTTAACCTTTGCTCACTCAATTTCCCAAGGGAAAAATGTAAATAAATATGGTTGAATGAAACCAGAATAATATACCTAACACCTATATTTTCCCCATCATACAGTGAATAAAAGCACTGTTAAAAAAAATGTGGGATGGTTGCACGGAGAAAGCATGGTTCTTGTACAGGATTTTTAGATATTTAGTTTCCATAGTGGTGTGGATCTCTGGTTTACCTTGATGTCATCCTCAGGATAGATGCAATCTCTCAGGCACTCAATAGGGCCCATCAGATAGGGACAATGTTTCAGCAAGATCTGTAAGTCCAGATACATACAGAGAAAACATGATGAACATAAAGCACCATGAACATCAACTCCACAGCGATGTCACAACCTCGATCTCAGCCCATGCACAGGCATAGTTATACATAGTATTAGTTTGTTATACATTATTATTCTAAACATTCCTCATGTATTTTATTTGTGTCCAGACTTAGCACCTAAATATTGAACTTCCTCACTTATTAAGTTTGAAAATGTTTATGTTACTACGCAACATTGGATTCTGCACCTCATCATACTCATGTTTGAGCACAGCTGATATGTGGCTGCTTACTTGGTTATTTAATTCACTTTTTGAGCAACTTTCCAAGACTTCATCAAACCATTTTCTTTACAGCCACAAATAAACTCTTCATAGTTTCCTGCCCCTCATTCAGATAGTGTTAAACTCTCCTGTCTTTTCTACTTGCACATAGTTGACATGCTGGACGTTACATCGTTCAGGCAGTCCTTTGCCATTGATCTGAACGACAGGATCACCCCGATGATGGTCATCCTCTTTAGCACATTCTCTCCTCCTGGAAATGTAAATGAAAGATGTTAAGGCAGCTGTAGATTATGATAATGAGGCCTTCACAGGACCCAGGAAATTACATTATTACTCTGCATAAGTGTGTTTCACTTTTCCATGCAGATCAGTGTGGTTTCTAATAAAACAACAGTAGACTTTAGAAGTAATAAAATATTCTGTTAATGCGTGGGTGACTTCAACAGGATTTTTATATATATTTTTCTTATTATGTAATTGTCTCAGGAGAGATTATTGCTTATAATAAGATAACAAGGGAAAAATGTGAGAAAATTGTCTTCATGCAATCTGTACCGACTATTCCCTCTGAATAGCAGTGGAGGTTGGAATATCTGAAAATCTCTAGTTCATCTGATGTTCTAATTGTCTACATCTTCCCCCCAGAATACAAATCCCCTTTTCAGTCCTCACCTGTAAGTCTCTTTTTAAGACCCTCCATTTTCTCTAGATTTTCAAAGTTGTTTTTCATCTGTACCAGCATGTCCATGTTTTCGACCACCAGTTTCTGACAGGAAAATAAGTGTTAAATAATACATAATTCACAGAGATTTCATGGCTTAACAAGATCATTAAGATGGATGATTAAAGTAGATGATTAACATTATTGATGAGTGATTTTTTGGTGAATAAAATACACTGCAGCAATTCTGCATCTTTGCAGGGTGTTGCAGTGACCCTCCAGCTGGTATCTAATGTTCTCATGTTATCCAAAGAACTCTTGTATCATTTTGTACCTTCAGCTCACTGACTTGAGAGGTGATGTGCCACATCAGGTTCTCGTTCAGGAAATTCAGGCCATATGGACCGAGCAGCTTCGCCAGGGCCCGCAACTCTGCTCAGAAGGTAATATGAATTATTGAGATCACGGTGGAGAGGACCAGAGGCTAACTGATGGTGACAACCGACTAAATGTGCATTACAAATTACACAAATGTGCAACGCACAAAGGTTAAACCTCCTGCAGTAACAGCTGCAAAAGACTCGTGGCTGTGGCTGAATCAAAAAGAGAAAAACAAGTGACAAGAGCCTTCATCCAGCTCAATATCTGTACCAGAACATGGATGGATAAGGACATGTGTGGTTAAAATTGGAGGTGGTTAATGGATTGGAAGTGAGTCATCAAAAGGCAGGCGGATGCCTCACTATAGAGTAAATATAGACTACAATGATGTTCTGAGGAGGCGTTTCATGAAGTGCACTGGCCTCTAAAGGTAGAGTGTGTGTGTGTGTGTGTGTGTGTGTGTGTGTGTGTGTGTGTGTGTGTGTGTGTGTGTGTGTGTGTGTGTGTGTGTGTGTGTGTGTGTGTGTGTGTGTGCGTGCGTGTGTGTGTGTGTGTGCGTGTGAGCCTTTTCGATTTCATTACAGGGGTGCAGGTGAAAATACTCCCCGGGTCTCCAAAAGACAGTGAGCCATACGAGTTAATGAGGAGTCAGGAAGGAAGATTGTGTGCAGGAGCGACAAGCTCTCTGTTTATTAACAAGAGTGAGTAGCAACTGAAACCTGTGCCTTTTAAAAACAACTGTAGTCACAGCTTCTATCTGCAGAACTGAGGTTGTTAAAACTTCAGAACAAGAGATTCCAGTGAAAGAACCTGCTGACCTATCTACTGTATATGATGAACTTCTTTTAAATACGGTAAGGATGTATTGACAGCCTTTAGATATATACCAAATACTTACTTTCTCTTCATTAAAAGTATGTTTTAATCACAATAAAACCCAGAAATAATCAAGAGCAGTGTGAGATGAAGTGATTCTGTACTGTAATAAATGGTAATAAGCTCTGGGTCTGACCTGCTACATCTGAAAATTCCTCCGCTCTGAAACTTGGCTCGTTGTCTGTGCTCTGGTTGACAAAGCAGTGCAGCGTAGGGCAGTGGATGATGAGAGAGTTGCTGGCTTGACGCAGTAGGCTCTCCAGGAACCTGACAGACAAAAGTCACACACGGCGTGGAGTGCAGTATGATTTACAGATAAGAAAAAAAAAGGCCAAAACAAAGATAGAACAGAAAGTAGCAGAAAGAGATAAACAGTACTTGCACGATTGATACTTGATTTGCATGTGCAATGAAAGCAGAACAATTTGATAGATATATGTGTTAACGAGTATACCCTACAATATATGACATACACACCAGTTAGTATAAAGGGTTGTAATGGTCTGTGCTCCACGTGCGTCCTGTGGTCGTGTTTGCTGCAGCAGGACGCTCTTCACCAGCCGTGTGACATCTACATTGATATAGCTGGAGAGGCTCTGCAGGCTGGTAGTATAGGCTGTTATTCCCACCAGCAGCTCCGAAGGACGGGCTATCTCCTGGGTGGTCTGGTTGTAATTGGCCATTCTCACGATGATCCTGGAGAAACAGTCAACCAACGTCACTAAGCCTAACCAGAGGCGAGTCATATGGGACTTAAGAACTGGCTAAATGAGCCATGGTGGTGTGGTACTTGTGATTAAATGATCAGCACATTTATTGCAGGTCTATTTATTTATTTACTTATTTATTTATTTAGTGAGGGCCCTGCATCTGCTGTGCTGCCCTCAATAACTAAGCATTATTTAGAATTTAGCGAGTTTGAGTGTGCAGCTCCTTAAAGGTGAATCACTGTCGGGTGACAGCAGAGATAATCATCAGTCGTGACTGAGAGAATAAGCAGAGCTTCCAGAAAAATTATGTTGCCCTGGTACCAATCACAAAATCTAAATAACAGTTAGCAGTTAAACAACACAGAGCGAGCTAGTGACACGCTGACTCCCTCCACAGATTTTTAAGTGGAGGCAACATAGCCTGACACAGAAGAATCTGAATATAAAAGGAAGTTTGATGACAGTCATTGAGGAGATATTACAAATAACTAAAATCCTTTTTGTTTTTTTCGCATGAGATGGTTTATATTTTACAGCGCCTCTTTAGAAGCACCGGAGCTGAAGTTTCAATGAAAATTTAAGGCCCGTTGAGAGACAGCATGTGCCACTTTTGTGCACCTTCAGGACTCATTACATAATTAAGGCAAATCTGAACATGCCCTCATCCCCCAATGCGACCTACTCAGAGAGGCGGATCTCCAGGTGGGAAAGAAGAAACTCCGTCGGGGTGATGGCGTGATTGAAGACAATAAAGTCAGAACAGAGGCTGTAGCAGCAGCAGAGCTCTGTGAGCATCAGATGCATTTTGTCCACACTAGGCAGAGAGACGGAGACACAGATTAAAGAGAGGTTGAGGAACAGTATGACATTGGCTAAGTCTGATCTTGACCCCTCTATGCCTAGCTACACACTGATTGCCCCCATTTTTTAAATACTTTTTTGAGTGTGTTGAAAACAGGCTTAATGAGATCAGCAGAAAGATGGATGGTACTAATCAGTGAGACAAAAATAAAAACTGACGTAGTGGCAACAGTCCGGTCCTTTCTCAGGCTTTCAGCACCTGGCTTCTCTTTCTGGACTTCTCCTTTCTTTGGCGTCTGCTTCTTTTGTTTCCTGCGTCGAGCTGAGCTGATGGTGTCAGCACAGTGTTTGGGCTGCAACTAAGAGTAGATCCAGGACACACAAGTATGATACAAAGACCCAGGGAAGAGTGGGGAAAGTTCAACCCTACTGGATTTGAGTTTTATTTTCACAACAGGAACTCAGTGCTTTCTTACCTTATCGTTGAGGTTGCACTGCTCAGCACATAATTCTAACACCACTGTGCTGGTCATTTTGGCAATCTGCTCCAGGAAGGTCACACACAAGTTGAGGCTTTTCTTCTCCATTGCCTCCACCTGAACAAACACACAAGTGTTGCACACTTTCTCCGTGCCCGCACACGAACGTGATTAGACAACCGAACACTGACCTCTTCTGGGCAGAGGGGGTGACCACACTGGCTCAAGTGACAGCAGACGGCCGGGAAGGCCATGAGGTACCTCTTCATGCTCATTTCCTCACAGCTCTGGGAGAACATCTTCTCAAAGACACGAGGGTAGAAGCTATAGAGGTGGGGAGGAAATCATTGAGGAACTGGAGAGGAGAGGAGAGGAGAGGAGAGGAGAGGAGAGGAGAGGAGAGGAGAGGAGAGGAGAGGAGAGGAGAGGAGAGGAGAGTGACTGACCCGAGGATGGACACTTCAGCAGTCTCATGCAGAAGCTCTTCCACGCTGTCAACCATCTTGGTGTGAAACTGAACCATGTTCATCACTTTTGCTAAATCAGTGTAGTCTTTAATTGGGAGAGGGGCTTTGTTCACACTGGTGTAGGCCTAAACATGGAAGAAGACTAGATTTTTCAGTTATTCTGACTTTTATTAGAAAAAGTGAAGTGAGGGTGCTACACTTGCCTGCAGTCTTAACCAGTCCAGTCTCAGTCCTCTGAAGTCAAACTCCTCTTTTTCTTCCACTATAGATGGAATTATTCAAATCAGATTATTTGTCTTACATAAAGATAAATGTTCTAGGGGAAATATAATCATTGTGTGACAATCACCTTGTTTGATGGACAGAGCAGACAGAGTGGAGACAAATGAACTCATTAGAACTGACTCATCTTCAGGACATACATACATGTTCTGCAGAGAACAAAGGTCTTAAATTCACTAAACAAGAAGATAAAAACTTTTTCTTTCTCCAGTCCATGTAGCACAAATAGATGATTATTATTACTGTTTGATACCTGTATGGTGTCATTGAGAACCAGTGCATCAAACTGTGCCAGGTACTGGACATGGTAGCGCTGAACGACATAGTTGTATTTCTTCATAAGTCCTCTTAACTTCTCCATGTAGAACAGCAGCTCTGCCATCTCACTAAGACAAACACGAAGAAAACCTGCAATAAATTTATCTGACAGCAAAACTGTATGTGCCATTACATGCTATGTAATTCCCATCCATCCATCCATCCATCATCCATCCATCCATCCATCCATTAATCCATCCATCCATCCATCATCCATTCATCCATCCATCCATCCATCCATTAATCCATCCATCCATCCATCCATCATCCATCATCCATCATCCATCCATCCATCCATCCATCCGTCCATCCATCCATTATCCATTCATTATCCATCCATCCATTTTCTGATTATAGCATAACACTTTCCCCAATTTTCACTGGTGTACCAATGCAAACTTAATGACATTTGTACATTTTATTTAGAGTGATCTACAACACACAAACAAACGTTTAGTTTGTGACACATTAATGCCAATGACCTACTTGTCAATGTAATCCTCAGGTGTTTTGATCTTTGGAATATTTTCCGAGTGTCTGGTGAGCCAGAGGACCTCATCACGGGAGAACGACAGGGCCATGAAGACAAACAGGGCCTTAAAGAGATCAGAGAATGAGGAACAGAAGAGGAAGTTACAGGAGTTTACTTAAAACTGATGCATTTTCAACACCACGCAGTGAAGCGTGGTCCAACTTGTGCTAGAATTTGTCTGTTTTTTGTTGTTTGTTTACCAGTTATATAATCCTGCTAATTATGTGGCCAACACTCAGGTTCTTTTACCTTCGGTCCCAGAAGTCCCGGCTCATCCTCCAGTACATTAAGCAGTTCCTTCAGTGCGCCTCTTAGAAAGTGCCTCCTCTCTCTGTGGATAGCTCCGCTGGAAAGGACACACAATATGGAGATGTTGTTTTGGCTCTCAAAGCTAATTAAGTCATTTTCACAAACAGCATTCATAAAAACTTTATTATTCTATTTCTGCAACTCACCTATTCAGGATCGCATAATCTTTGCACTCCTTTATGTCTGCAACACGCTTGCTGTATCTAAATTAAAAAAATAATTATTAGATTTAAATATTAAAAACATAAATGCTCCTATAAGGATATGAGATTCTTTAAATTCTTTCAATGAACAACACAAAAGTTAAGACAGGAATTTAAAGTGAAATAAAGAGCAGCGTTACTTTGCAGGTACTTCATGTGTGTAAAACTGCTGAACTGTGCAGATTTCTCACCCTTTCATGTTGTCGAAGAGGTCCTCGGAGACTTTGTGTATGTTCAGAATCTCATCTCTGGTGAGGGTGAGGTAGAAGCTGCTGCGCAGAGCCATTTTCCACAGCTCCTGGGAGGTCTGGTTTGTATTCAGGCTGGTATGGCACAACATGAAGCCAACTAGAACGAGCACAGCATTTTTGAGTGCAACTTTTTTTTTTTAATTTTTGCAACCAAATCCAAAGATTTTGGCTCAAGTTAACAATAAAATTCAATCTAAAACCAGTCAGACACCATTGGCAGGTGTCATTTGTGCACAGTTTTTATGCAGTAACAAGCTTAATGCATAACACACAAGCTGCGCCAGAACCTCTTTGGGCATCCACATTTGAATGTAGTACACATCCGTAATGTTCACTGATGTAATATTGAGCACTCACTGGTGATCCAGCGTTCCATCACCTCCATAGACAGATATTCACAGGCCATCTGTGTTCAAACAACAAGCAACAACAAGCAAAAATTGAGCACACACTTACATGTAAATTTCAGATGACCTCTGTGAAAGTTGATGATCTAAACACTATTATTCCTTCCTGAAAAATGAAACCACTTATCTTAAAGGTTTGGATCTCCAGACATCCATTAGTGTCCTCTAAAGACTTTAAATCACAAGCTATAATTGTCTGTCATATCTGAATTACAGATCTTTTAATCATACAAGCTGCCACTTCAGCTCTGCTCAAATGGTTCTTATTTCAGAGGACGTGGGGCGGGGGGGGGGGGGGGATCCTATTGTTACATCAAAAGGGAGAATAATGGTCATTTTGAAGACAGCAGACTGAACAGAAGATGGAGCGAGAAGCAAATCAGTTTTTTTTTAAATGAGCGATTGATCTGGACACAGGATAAATCTTTAGAGACAGTTTTATGCGCTTCTCCTCAATGACTTTAGCAGAAATACAGTAAAGGTGACTCACAGTGTCACAGTGGGCAGGGTCCAGCATGGCAGCTGGAAGGCTGAGCAAGCTGAGGAGCTGGGCGTTGCGCCACTGCTCTGCTGGCAGATTCCTGCGCGGGTAGACCATCCTCAGAGACAGCAGCGCTGCCGTCACAGACTACAGACAGAGGAGACAAGTCAGGGACACGTTCACAAATAGTTAGAGCCTCAAAGTGTGACTTTGTTTTCCATAAATAAAAAAAGAATGAAATTAAGAGCATAAAATATACCTGAACATCTCAAAACACATTTTAATGTTTCTAATTTGCCATCATGCTGTAAATATAATACAATACTTTCAAATAAGATTTGAGTTTAAAAAGTTCCAACAGATTTCTTTTTAACATCCAACTTTCAAGACATTTACTTATCACATTGATCAAGTTTGTCTTTGTAATTACAGACTCTAAACGACTGATCAAACCTTTGTGTGAGGGCCAAACTCTTCTGTGAGCTTCTTCCAAGGATGCTCGTATTCCAAAAACATCTGGCCCAGTCGTGGGTAGGAGGGGTCACTGCAGGATTTATTTTAGTATGCGCGATTAAAGAGGCACAGGAAAGTTATGGTAATAGTATGATAACACTGCACCCATCTTGAAACCCGATCAGACAGAGTTTAAACATAAAAGTGCACAGTCAGCAGACTCAACATTTCAGAAGAGTTTAAAAAAGTTCACTCATGGATGGATGATGTCTGTTTAAAATTTCATTACTTTCTGCTTTAACTTCCTCATGTTTCCCTACCTGGCACCATTAGTCATCTCATGGGCGCAGTTGAACATCCCCACCAAGGCTTTTTTGTCATCAATGCGAGACAGCATAATGATCACAGATGCGTAGGTAATGATCAGATCCAGGTAGTTTTTGGTGAAGTCAAAGTTGACTGCCTGAAATCAAAATGAGCAATCCATCTCAGAGGACCAGAGACCACCATGGAACCACATCAGCAGAGAGTCTAAACATAAATTAAAGAGTATAAATGTTGCTTTGTTTTGTTTTGTTTTTTTCTACTCTTAAATCTGACATTTGACAAATTGCTTTTATTTTCCAGAAATATTACTTTAATATTATCTGTCAGCTAAGAAGAAACATATTAAATCAATGTGAAAAAAAAAAAAAAGTTTTACATTGTAATATAACAAGAAAACATCCAAAGAGGCTTAACTTGTCATATACAGAAAAGTAAAATTAGATCTGCATAGACACAAGTGTCAAAGCAAAGGTCGTGCACAGGGAGAGTAAGCACTGATTAAAACACTCCCATAATTCATTCAGAATAGTTAAGAAGAGACAGAGATCATTGAAACACAGCATATGTATAATTCACCAAGTGTCACTTCATTATGACAGTAATAAACCAGACAAACTTGTGTTTCAGGTGTAGGGGAGAACTGTTTTCAATTTGAAAGAGTTGCTACGTTAATGCTTACAATATCAAAGAAGCACTGACAGGCATCGATGGTGTTGAGCAGCTCGTACACATGATCCTAAAAGAAGGACAGAGAGAGGTGAGACAACGGGCGGAGCTGCACATTCATTTGAAATGCATGAGGCCAGAACGTTAACATATTCACTGGATTTTTCTATTATATTTACATATTTGTGTGGAATAAGGACCGAGTTCATGGTGCAGGTGCCTCACAGAAACATGCAAATGTGACAGAAGGGGGAGGAAAAACAGTGATGCAACTGCATGTAATACTTTGAATGAGTCTTCTGCATGCACCACCGTATGAAATTAAACCCAAAACAGCTACAACAATGGGTACATCAGTGTATTTTCTGATGTATCAGTGTAAAAACATTTACCCTGAACTCTATCACGTCTAGGAAAGAGTCGTAGAAGCTTGCTGTGGCTGCCAAGACCTCTGATTTCTGCCGCTGGATGCTGATTAGATTTTGCTGTAACAGACAACAAAGTGACATTTTCATCCTTCATCAAGTAAAATGAATCAGAGGTGATAGTTATGCAAGCTGTTCTTTAGCTGGATCCGTATCCCTGATGCAAGGGTACTCCAGAGCATTTCTGCTGCATTTAAGCATCACACTGCAGTATGGAAATAAACCTCACAGATCAACGATGACAGTTCAGGGCAGTTCATCAGCATACTTTCTGAGTGTGCTTGAAGAGCGAGTTCAGTCACACTTACAATGTTTCCTCTGAAGTCAATGCTGGGGAATTTCTTGTTGATGTACTTGATGGCCGTCTCCATACCCTTATCTGTCAGCAGGGGAAGGCGTGTCTTTGGGTCGGCACAGGTCTGTGACAAAGGATGCCGCAACAATGTTTACTGAATGATGAAGAATTTTGTTTTTATTAATTCTCTCAACAGCGGCCTTCCAGGTGTCCTGGGGTCAGCCATCAGAACTGCTCCAGTCTGGTTGTCATTGACAGCAGCTGTCTCGTGTGAAGCGTAAATGCTTGGTGCTTCTTCACACTAATGTGTTCATAACTAAACAGTTATTCCATTCTGATTCTGATAAGTCAGTTCCTGTAGCGAGGCTGTACTTGTGTTGCTGAAAGGAGGCCAACAAATAAACCACAGTTGTTTTCTCATGAGGAGCAAGTCCATTAATTCCTGCGTGCAAAAACCGATCTTATTCAACATCTTCCTTTTCATTTTACGTTGAGAGTCACCACAGACTTTATTTGGCTCATTTTTGGGCCTGTGATGTCTAGGTTAGACTTGGAAGACCTTAATTGTGAGACCTGGGTCTCACTGCAGTAGAAAATAACAGAAATTTGAGGAGACTGACAGCTCTGACCGACTTCCTGCTTGCACTTCCTCTTCACTGTAAAAACGTTTGCAGCTTGAAGGCTGTTGATTCTCTCGGCATGCACATTTATAAACAGGGTTTACTTTCGCATCTCCATTTCTCATTATGTCATTTAACTCTATAATTCTCACAGTTTGGGCCCAGACACTGGAGATTGTATTATTTACGTTTTGATTAATGATCATTTGAATCCTCAGGAGTCTGTATGACTATATGCATTTCCATAGTCTGCATCATCAATATCTTGTTTCAGTCAAAAAACAATTTAAATAATTTGTGTTTTGTGCTGCATAAAGGACAAATTCTGATAAGTTTCTTGGTAGATGAGGTCAAGTTCCTTTTTCTCGTCTCAGTCGCTCACCCACATGCTCTCTCTCACCTTCTTGATGTAGTTCATGCGTACCAGAACCCCATTTCCCCTCTCGTTGAGGATGACTAGCTTTTCGGCCAGCTTCTGCTGATAGTCCATGGCTCCAGAAACACTAAACCCTAGCCACCGTTAGAGCCCTGGCCTCCGGCAGCCGTCGAGTCTTGAGACACAAGTGCACCCAGAGCCTCACTCTGACAGAAGGTCACATGGGACTGACAGTGGGGAGGTGGAGCCATGAGTCAAAGCAATACTGAATCAACTTAATGTTCAATACAAAAGTAACAAAAAAAATGGCAAAATATTTTTTAAACCCCAATTTTGGAAAAAGCTATTTATGATCATTATGATTTTATATAAGACAATTATGTCCCGATGATAATCTCCACAAACTGAAAACAAGCCCTTGACAAAAGTGACTTTTTTTTCTTTTTTTTTTTTTTAAACTTTTGAAGACGTTTCTATATTTCAACACAAGATGGCAGCGTTAAACAACGGAAACCGAGCTTCTCAATTACCCAAAAGGGGCTTCAACAGACTGCATGTGCACTCACAGGTTAGTTCTGGAAGACTTTCAGTCCTGTATGATAGACAACTGTGGTAATAATTCGACAATAATAATGAAACATCAGTTATGCAAGATTGTTTTGTCTTTTTTTTTAAATAAACGTGATGCAGTTTATTGTGTGGTGTTAATAGAATAATATTAAAATATCTCTGTTTTTTTCACCCCTTGAATTCAGCCATGTAGAAAACACCTCCCTAGATTCAACACTAAACTTTTGAAGACTGTTGTATTTACACATGCAGCATTTGCTTTAATAGATAAAATAAATGTGGCTCTACTTAGAAAAGTGGCTGAATAATTTGTACAAGTTTGAGCTCCATCTGAAGGGACAGTTGAAAAACAGATGTTCAGTACATGTGATCTCTTGTGTAATTATTCAATCAATCATTTCTGAGCAGTGTAGTGTGGGATAGCTTTATCTGCTGGAGCAGATTTGAGAGTCTGGCAGAAGATGAGAGCACATATGCTCAAACATAAGAACGTAGTGTCTTTTGATGATGGATGAGGAAACTGTAACAGCTGTTATCAATGTTACATCTATGTTAATCAGATAAAGGACACATGTTAAAGATTATGTGCCATACAGCCGGAGGTAAAGACAGGGAATGTCCAGAATGGAGACGGCAAAATGCAGACATACCATATATATTACACTTATTCCACATTCCACTACTTTTAGCAGTATATTTTGAATGTATGTGATTTTATTTTTAAACATCCTACAAGCAGCAAAAATAATTTGACAGAATATATTATATATTGTTATTATATATTTTTTCACTTAATTTTTATGGGTTTTGCAGCTAATCTTAGCTTTGCTTTTATGGTAGCAATTCAATTACAATACATGATAAAAAAATAAAATAAAATTCATTTAAAAACAATTAGAATTTTATGAGTATTTAATTTTTTTTAATAAAATTTTTCCAAACAATATTTATGTAGATAACAGATGATACTGTATATGCCATCACCTCCAGCATACAGTGCATGCGGTTAAAACTGCTTTTTCAGAACTTCAAACTTTCTCAGGCTGAGGACTTTTGGATTATCAAAGCATCTCTTTGAAGAGCACAACCTCAATGCATCACCTACAGCTATTTGGCATCCTGCATACCGTGTGATTAAACATCTAAAATGGAAGGCCTATAGGGCAGCTGAAAGAGACAGCATTCTTTGTTGGCATGTTGAGGCACAGAAGACAGGCTAATATAAAAACCCTGAGCAGCAAGAGAGTTGAATATCACTGGCAGGCGGACACATACATGTAAAATTATCTGAACAAATCTGATGTCTGCTGCTTCAAGGCATCACGGTTGAGTGACGATACATGCATACATGTTCAATTAAACATGACTGATTATTTCTTTGCGATTTCACATAGTTTATACATGAAAGTTGCAGGCTTTTATTCTTCTTTCTTGTTTTTCTGTTGAAAACATCCACCACGCATGAATTTTTTCTGAATGCATTGATGGCAGACACTTCAAGGTTTCACATGTGATGTGACGTGTCTTAAAGATCAAATATTAAAGGCCTTTATTGTCACTAGTCAAAATGCAGAAATACAAATGAGTTTGAGTGTTTTCAATGTAAAAATGGGTACTTAACCTCAACTTCAATGCAGTTTTCAGCATTTATTAGATTGCATAATCACCATGGTCATTGAAACTGAATGATAATGATTGATATTTATCAAAGTCAGTTTTTATTCAACTATTTTGTCTGTCTTTTTTTTTTTTTTTTCAGGTTGTGTTTCAGCAGTCAGTCACTCAGTGTCAGGCAATAGCTTTTTCTCTGCAGGTTTCACATCAAACAGTAAGTGGTGTAAAGCTGCAATCTAAGACCGAACACGATGGGACTGAAGAAGAAAGAGAAAGCAAAGACCCTGCAGCCATAAGAAAGAGCAGTGATCAAATGAGCCGTGACCTTAAACTGTTTTTTTCTTTTTTAATTATAGGAGGGGGTTGACTGCAGGACGTCAGACCTGCCCCCGTACTTTGTGTGGTAATTGTGCAGAAGGTGGAGGGACACTGTGAGCCATGGCAAGACCTGGAGCACAGTTATTCAGATGCACACATACGGTCGGCTGCTGCAGGCTCTGCCGGCAGAGTGGCAGATTTATAAATGCAGCTATGTGACAAGACGACCAGAAAAGGGAGACTGAGAGATAGCTACAGTAGTTTTTTAAAGCTCAGGTTCAGGCTTTTTTCTGTCAGGCCTCGTTTAGTCGGTGTGTGCCACTTTACGCCGCTTTTTAAAGATAAGACGGAGCTAAATTAATGGACAGATCTCTTCTGATTGGCTCATTGAGGGCAGAAGGGTGGAATTTGAAAAGTGAAAGGGAGGGAGGAGGAATGGTTTCAGGGAGCTGTCAGACAGAGGTGGCAAAAATGCTGCAAGGCATGTGCGGCTTCCTTTCTAACAAATTCCTTCAAACACAGACACTAGCTTGCTTTTATTTCAGTACATGTTTCTGTCATCTTTCAACTCTTGCCCTTCTCAGTTCAAGGGTAGCCTATCAATGAAATAGATTTGGCACATTTATCTATAAAAGTGAATCATATAATCACTGTTTCCTTTCATGTCTATTGATTTATGCATCTTTATTGTTGTTTGGAAACCAGAAGGAAACAACTCCACCCTGTTGCTAAACTCGTTCAAAACCTGTAGGTGGCGCTTTCCTCTTAGAGTAGCTCTGACCCCCTGGTCTGTGAGCCCATTGTATCAAAGAGGTAAAGATGGCATCTCACAGCAGGCATCAAGTCCAAAGGCACAAAGTATCCAGTTCTCAAATATAACCGAATGAACACTATTAGATGCAGCTGCTAAAAAAAAAAAAAAAAAAAAAAAAAACTCTTCAGATTCAAAATAGCAAAACCTCTTATAGCAGTGATGAACTGGAATTCTCATGTTTAATCTCTAAAATGAAGGCTTCATATAAGTTAAAATGGGTAGGTATCTGTTTCTATGGCAACCCCGCTCACCCAGACCAGGGAACCTCATTTGGAGTGGAGGTTGGGTGTGTCTTCACCTGTCATCACACGACAGGAACTGATGAAGCTGCTGCAGGACTTGACGACTGACAACCCCACTATGTCTGTCAGCCCCGCCAGTGAAGTTTCAGACAATTACACAAATGAGCTCAGTTCTGTAAAAATACTACATAAACATTTCTTTAAGTGCTGAGAACTGAATCCAGAAGTCACCTCCCAACAGCCAAACCACTCATGGGGTGATAATGTGCAGAAAATGCAATTGAATTCAATGCATTTTTCTTCTTTTCTTTCATCTTTTTATTAACATGCCTTTGCTGCCTTTCCTGAAATACTGACATTGAAGACTAACAGTTCACATATGCTACTTTTATATTTTGTTTTCTGTGTTCAGAAAATTGGTCCAAACGACCCGTTGCTGCAGTGTAATTATGTTCTGTCATTCCTCAGGTTAGTCCTCAGAGATGTTTCCCCCTCCGTGCCCACCGCGCTTGCACACGCACACACACGTACACACGCACGCACACACACACACACACACACACACACACACACACACACACACACACACACACACACACACACACACACACACACACACACACACACACACACACACACACAGCCAACTGAAATTACCACATTCCTTTCACTCTTACCTGCTTGTTAGAGTCTGAAAGTGTAGGAAAAGGTCGCCTGAGCGTATTCACTTTTTAAAGGGAGATACGGTACAGTAGCTGTAGCACACTCTAATTTGGAAAGGAAGTTTAAGTATGTTTCAGTATGCTGCCATTACACAAACCATTAACTGAAATAAGTATTATAATTACATTATTATTTATTATTCTAATAAATGCATTCAAATGGAACATTCCAGCAGAAAAAGACTCACATTAGACTTTATTAAGAGTTTTTGAAAGTTTCATTCAAGTGCAGAACTGATCAAATCTGATGGCAATGAGATAAGAATCGCAATGACTACAGGAAATAAAAGTAAAACAAATAAAACTGGATAATAATTGCAGGAGACTCCAGGGAGCTCCAGTTACTCTACACATCTCTTGTGAGATGTAATATTCATGCTTTTTTTTATAAGAAAAAGAGCCTAAACAACATTTCAGTCCTGCAAATTATCAGCCAAGTACAGAATAGACCTCTACAGTGTCTAAGCATATCATGGCTGCGCTGTCAGCTGTACTGCAAAATAGTAACCATGGTAACCTAATTTACTGATTTTACACTGTGACATTATTTTACACTTTTATGTGCACTCACCACACACACACACACACACACACAAACACACACACACACACACACAAACACACACACACACACACACACACACACACACACACACACAAACACACACACACACAAACACACACACCTTTTCATATGAAAAGTTTAAAAAAAAAAGGTTGGCCTTCGGGTTTCTCCTGTCCTGGGATCTGCTTCCAGATGAGAAAAAGCGAGAAGCTTCTTCCCCTCAGGAAACAGGATGTCTACATCAATGCCCTCGGCACATTTAAATCCCAAAACAAAATAAAGTTTCCTCCCAAACACAGTCTGGCCAATCGGAAGCTTAGAGGCCACCCAAAACTGTTTGAACCTTTTGATCATCCCACTGTAGACACATTTATATCATTTCAGAAGCTGTGTTTCCTCCAAGTTAAACATGCTTTCCAGCAAAGGAAGAGAAGGATTGCACTTTGATAAAAACATAATATGTACAATTCAAACATCCTGCGCTCGTCCTTGTAATCAGTCTTTGCGTGTAAAACAAAGTGTGTTGTTTTATGCATAAGACAATGAAAGGAAATCTCAGACATACTGTAATGTATTAAATAACGCTTTAAATAAAAATGTGTACACTTCAACCAAGATAGATGGGTTTTGTTTTTTTTCTGTTGCAGATTGTAAAGGACACGTATTAAGCTTCAGATAGGCTTTGGTAGTGGTAGTGGATAATTTCATTAAATGGGACTTTGATCAGGAAGAGTTGGTGAAGAGAAGCAAATAGTTGAGCACCCCAGCAGCTGAAGAAGCATCTGGAACCAGAACAGGTCCCCCTGGCTTCCAAGGCCATACAATCCCAGTGCCCCTGAAGCAGGAACAGGATCGGGCCTTTCATTTCCCCCTCCTGGAACTTGGGGCTGCAGAAACCTGGTTTCTTTTCCCCTTGCCAAGTTCTGAAGGTGGCTCATAGAAAGCAGATTCTAATCCACATCGGAGACCTCACCCTGTCTGTTGTCTTTGCAGATTGGCCCCTTTCTCCATTTTCAGTGTCTGGGGAAATATTTTCCATTACTGGAAAAGAATGTGAATGGCAGCTTTGTTGGTTTCTCTCCGTGTTGGTGGAGTGGGCCCTCCAAAGGCTCTCCTACCAAGTTTCCTTTCCAGGTTCACTATATACAATAGATGCCGACAGATACATATCTTTCTACTCAGCTCTCTCTGTCAGTCTCTGGTGGGTTTTGATCACAGGAAGTCAAGAAGCTATGGGCAGGTCTGAAGTTGTGAGACAGACCCAGGAGCCGCGCTCAACCAAAGATGTTCAGTGCTGTCCGAGCTAATTTATTTCACCAGGAAATGGGAAGGAGTCTCCGCTCTTCCATATTTTAGCTTTGGCTCAGAAATGCTTGAAACGAAAAGTGGCTAGATGAATGGATGGATGGATGGATGGATGGGTGGATGGGTGGATGGGTGGATGGGTGGATGGGTGGATGGATGGATGGTGTAAAACACCTTTTTTTGACATGCAGGAGCTTCCAGGTCATACCTAAATCAAAGTGCAGAGGCCAAATAGATTAAGTAAATCAAAATGTATATGTGTATGTAGCAGACATGTTGTGGGATTTTGTAAGAATTAAAATTTCTGAAGCCACACATCAGTCACAGGACACATATATAAAGAGATGTCTTACAAATCCGTCAGTACCAGCTCACCTAAGGTGCTTTGCATTGACAATCCGTGGTCAGAGAGACCTCTCTGTCTGACCTTTGTTTGTGGGAGGGCTGCCGGTCGTCCAGGGTCAATGCTTGGAGAAGCATGATGGATGCAGAAAGAGGTTTGAGGCAGACAAAAAAAAAACAATTGTCAGTTTGTTTAGGTTTCTTGAGAGGTGATACCAGTTCACAAAGCCAGTTCTAATGGAAACCAGCTGACCTCTAATAAATCTATAGCTGGGCCAGAGCTGTTTGCTTGTAGACCTTTAGAGGGGGCTTTCGTTTATTGTGCTTCAGTCTCTCAAACTCCTCAAAGAAGGCAAATTTATACAAGCTCCAGTTTGCTTTGCGTCCTGTGTTTCATCCAGTTTTCCCATAGTGAAGGATTTGCTGATGTGCTGAAAGCTTGCGATCCATCAACCCAGACTTTTGTTCTGTCTTCTTTACATATTTGTTGCATGTCACCTTGTGTAGCATTTGGTATTGTCAGTTTTAAGGTTTTGAGAACTCAGAGCTGAATACTTGGGAAAATGTTCATTTAAATATTACGTTTTTACAGACCAAGTACTCAGGATAATGAGTGCTACAGCATCAAATATACACTGATGCCTCGACAAACTTGCACACATGTCAAATGGATTTTAAATGGACATTATTTGAAAGTATGAAAAAAAACAAAACATTAAAATATTCCAGGTTTAAAAATGTAAATTTATATCCTGGTTGTGTCCAAATCACACAAAATTTGTAGAAGCAGATGTCTTCTGCTCTGACAGTTTTGCTTTTTTCTGTTATCAGACCTCCACCCAAGTGAGTTGTGCCATGCTTTTTGTAAATCATGACATGACAGCTTTAACCTTTATTTGATAGCACAGCTCTGACAAAGAGGCAGCAGAAAGAAGAATTTGTTGCCTCTCTCAAATTAAATAAGTGTTTTGTTTTGGCTGAGCCTCTGGGGGATGCAGAGCACAAAAGACTTGATTCATTTTTGGAAATGTTCCAGTATGTTATGGGTGTTGATCTGGAACAATGTCGTTCTCTAAATTAAACACTCCTAAATCACTGCCCAGACAGTATCACACAGATTCAGTCAGACATAATTCAAATAATCCATCCACAAATCCGATTTTGACCGATAGGAGACATTCTTGACATATACTCTATTTTATATATTATTGTCTTGAATCTCTGGGAAATGATAGCTGTCTAAATTTTGTAATACAGAATAATCATTCATGTGAGCTGCATCCAGCCAAAAGGCAGCGCAAGCATGGATTTCTGTTTCTCTAATTCTGTTGACAGACATTTAAACCATCCCTGAGGCTGAAAAATAGAGAGCCATTGTTTTACCTGCATATGTCCGACTGATCCTATGGTTTGCTCATATAGGGGGCCTCAAGAGACTCAGAAACATATTATTGTGCATTATAACTGATACCTCCACTTATTCCTCCCTTTTTTTTTGGTGAAGCACCAAAGGAAATGTTGTGCACCCCTACATCATACACTATAGCTCATTCTTAGAAAAGCACGTGTGTTTCAGAATAGAGCCTTAGGACTCAACACAAATCAGCTCTCTGCCCTTTGGAAAGCCTACACATGGGGGACAAGGCAAAGTCAGTGCAATCCAAACTTTGACACATGCAGGTACAGCCTGTTCAGCACACCCCTGATTTATTGGTATTAAAGCATTATGTAGCATAAAACTCCAGTCTGACTCATCAGAATTGTATTTCTGGATTAAATTACAACCACTCCAACAGGAATCAACTGCATAAGGCACTAAGCAGTTTGGTACAGTATTTTCTGTGCTGCCTGCCTGTATAATGGCCAGCTCAGAAATGCTTGGTGCTAATGGTGCGAATCGAATAAAAAGGTGTGTACTTATGTGAGAGAAAGCAGTATTATAACTAGAGCCAGGGTTGGTTTACTTTGCTGGCTGCAGTTGTGGCTTTTGTCAAGCATTTGTTGGACTGAACTCGTGAGCTTGGTGTTCCAGCATCAGGGTCAAAAAATCAACAAAAACCTTTCAAGTTTTTACTGTTGTATTTTGGTTTTGGTTACTTTCTTGTTTTCTATTTCCTGTTCATAAATGTGATGTAATACAGTTTTCTACACATGGGAAAATATTGATGAAATATGCCCATTTTCACACCTAGATCCTGATCCCTGGAGCAAATAAATTATCCTGGTCATGCAGATGCTCTCTTTCGTCTATTCAGACATATTTCACGTCAGTTAGTGGACAGGCACTGTCTGACTGTCTGCAGGTGAACAGAGAAGCCATTCAGCTCGGTTCTGAAGTTATTTGCTGGGTTTCTGCCACCAGATGATTAGAGCTTGCTGAGCTAATCCATGAAGGGGAGGGGGAACATGCTGAAGGTTTGAAACAAACACAGTGTATGCACGGCTGACAGAAAAGACACAGACTAAGACACAGACTGACATTTATACGTGTCCTGTCTCTATCCCTGAATAATGAAATAAAGTGAAGCAAAATGTGAAAATAACAATAAAACCGCATTTGTTTATCAGAAATATTACCCCAGACAAGAGGACAACATAAATGTCTCCCTTTGATTACCTCATTCCATTATTCTCCAGTAAACCCATTATGAAAAGACAATAATACCAGCTCAATATAACAATGAGTTTGTAGGCAAATTATTTCCTGATGCATTCTGTTATATGCTGCAGGATAATCACCTCACAGGTTTGCTGATTCTTTGGCTGAACAGTTTATTATGCATTTCCTCCACAAGGGGGCCCCTTAAGCTGATGCTGCACAGTCATACTGTATAGAGTGAATCGGTCCTATTTATGTATTCCCTGTAGCCCTGTGAAACACACATCTACAGTGTTCACCACAGTGCACATAGTCTTCTTTTATGTGCCTATGAATTGCTCTCTCTCATATGGAGCTCTATATGTGTTGCTCTGTGCCCAGCCCTCACACACACTGTAAAAGATTCATATTCATGGAGGCACATCGTGGAAAAACTCCAACCGCAACACAAATATACCAGAACCTGTTTGTTTTTTCCTTTAAGAATATCTGTTTTAGGGGGTTTGAATCTTCGTTCAGACTGGTTTTTGGTCCTAACTGCAGGGAGTCCAGCACACTGTGCTTTTGTCCACACGGACAGGTAGTCAGGCTCCGTTGGCCCAGTGACCTGCTTTCTGCCTCCCCCAGCAGCTCTGATCATGGTTTAAAGCGTTCCTCCCCTCAGCTGGATGTGGACTAGATTACAGAGGCCTGTAGAGATCCATAAAGGATGTTATCAAACAGTTCAAGCAGCAGGAGAAGCACAAGCTTTCTTCAAAACATTGACTCATTCTGACAGAAAATGATAAAAATCTACTGTGAGATGATGAAGAAGAGAAACAATATATCCTAGATTTTTCCTTTGGATTCTTCAGTGATGTGTATAAAGACATTTTAAAAAATGCAATTTAAAAAGTTTTTAAATATGCCTGATGATTAAGTTTTTACATAGAATACAACGTGCATCATTTCACTGACATGGTCCTTCGGCAGCAGAATGATTAATTTCAACAGAGCCAACAGAGCCCTTCCTTCTGTTTGTCGCTCAAGTGCCAGTTTCCTAAAGTAGTTTGTAAACATATTAAAAGTATTTAAAAAATTAATTAATAAATAAATAAAAGGTGTGCTTGAATCAGTTCGGTGAGAGGCTGAACTTCATCCACCCTTCAGTTACTTATTCATGATCAGAGTCGTGGGGGTGCTGCAGCCCAGGCGGTGTCAGTCAGGACACTCCTACCAACCTGCCGTCTGGCAACCTGAAGTCTCCCCTGTAGGAGTTTAAAATGCAGGTTTTTGAAGTAGCAGAGGAAACCACAGAACCTGGAGAATGGGGAGAACATGCAGACCCGGCACAGAAAGACCCTGAGCGGGAATAATATTCGGGAAGTTCTGGCTGTTGCGTTGTCAATATCCATTACCCTTACCTTCGCTCCTTGCCTCTCCCCCCTAGAAGCCCTGCATGCCTCCATTCGCCACCCCTGACATCGTTCAGCATTCCTCAGGTCCACCATACAGAGTCCCATTGTGTCAGTGGGCAGAGAGGGAGGGCACAGCCCAGCTTCTCACCACGTGCTGCCACTAGACTCACCTTAGGAGACCACAAAACTACTGTGTAGCCTTTTCACCCACACTTCTCCTCTTTCTGTCTCCATTTCCTCCCTCGTTCCATCACCCACCTCCATCTCAAATTCCACCATTCCTTCCCATGTCTTCAGCTTCTAAATCTTTGGAATTCAGCCACCATCAACAGGCTTCACCTTCCTCCTTAAAAAAAAAAAAGGTTCATAACCAAACTCTCCTTCTCAAAAAGGCCATTGATGAGCGACCAAGGTTTCAAAGCAGGGGAGCACTCACACCCCAAGGGGAGGAGGAAGAGGATGAATGGAGTCATACACTTTGGAGCCATTCTTCTATATAAAATACCTGAAGCCTAAGCATAAAGAATCCGACCAGCTGTTTCTGTCAAAAACATGATCAAATCAGCTTAATTTTTCTTTTAAATACATACACAATAAATGAAATGTAGACTTTTTTTTTTGACAGCAGACAAAAATGTTGACATGTTCATTTCCTTGTGGGGCGTCTACAGGAGAACTCCACAAACATTTTGTGGCGCACAAGTTGACCCATTTCACCAGCCTGGAGGTTAATGAGTTCAACTGGACCCATTTGAGAGATTATCACGTGTGAATCATAATTCTGTAAGACTCTGAGGGTCCAGAAGGGTAGACAGTCTGAGCAACAATGTTGTTTTCCCTGCTGACAGACAGTTTTACACATTGTTCATATCCTTCTAAAGAAGAAACTCAAGGAAGGTTTTCCAAATTTTTGAGCATGTTTGCATAAACATAGAATGTTTAAAAGTATGCTCGGGCTAATCCATGCCTTTATAGTGTATTTGTATTAAAGAGTACAGAGATCAGGCCTGGATGGATGGATGGATGGATGTACACTCGTGTGAAATTTGGTTGTAATCTAAATTAAACATTCATGGATGTCAGTCTAGGACACACAAACTGGGCTTCAATAACAAACTCCACACACACATGCACACTTTGCACATTCAGTCGGAGACTTCAGCATTCCTGAGGAGCTTAGATCTCGGCAGGAAAAAAAATCTGCAGAAACACAGAGGATCTCCTCACGAGACAGAGAGCCATGCAGCCACTGTTCAGCCAGATTATTGAGCACTTGCTGTTACTTTAGTATTAGAAGGACAGAGCAGGGACACACACTGGGTTCCAAAGAGGTGCATTAGAATTTGATTTTGGTCATTACAGCTCATGAAAAGTGTACAAAAGTACTTTTTGTTGCAAGACTAAACTATCTGCCAGTTGGAGACGTTTCTTGTAGTAGTGATGAATAAAACCAGAGTTCTGTGAGAAACTGAGCAGAGAAAAAGAGGCAAAGGGTAAGCACTTTGACTCGCTGTTGCAGTTATAAATCACCTTTATTGGAAAAGAAAGAACATCTGAATCAACTAACGTAGACATTTAAAGTTTTCACCTCAGCCAGGAGCATTAGAGGGAAAATTTGAGCTGTTCCAGCAAACTGTATGAGGCAGACAAACATCCATCAAAAGAGCTTGACAGCGTGATGCCAGCACTTCTCTGCAAAACATAAAGTGTATAGGAGAACTGCACGGCTAGACTGGCGGAACACGAGCCCTTGCCCATGAGGGCACAGAGCCGAGGAAAATGCAGGAGATCCCATCCGAGTGAGGAATGCACATATTTGGGGACGTCTGGTATCTTCTATGTGTGAGTGTGTGTATTTGTCTGCCACTGCCAGCCAGTATGACTAAGTGTGTGTGTGTGTGTGTGTGTGTGTGTGTGTGTGTGTGTGTGTGTGTGTGTGTGTGTGTGTGTGTGTGTGTGTGTGTGTGTGTGTGTGTGTGTGTGTGTGTCAGTGCTGGTCTCTATTGATTCAGCTGGGGTGAAAGACTTTCAAATGTCACAACTCAACACCATCCTGAAGACGTGCTGCACAGAAAATGATTGCACAACTGAGTCCTACACAAACAGAACACGTATGTGACCTGGGAAATTCACACGTCTTAATCATTCGTGTCCCCATGTGCCCTCCATGGACAACTCACATTAGAGATACATGATCCAGATACATTTACTATCTTTCCAGGTTAAATTGTAAAGCTGAAGATGGTCCATGAAGAGGCTTTATGTGAAAAAATTTAATGTGCACCATCATTTGTCTTCAGTGGGCATAGCAGCTGCGCGGGAGCCAGGAGGGGGTTTCAAAGAGTGATTCCAGATGTAAACCTGGATGAGCTGGAGTTGGGAGACCCTTTACAGCTCTTCAGAAAAGCCTGTGAACTGTGACGCTCCTGTTCACAAACAAGGCAAGAGGGCACAAAGACTGGATGAAAAAAAAGAATAATGTGCCTGGGGATTAAACGTTAAACTGATCACCAAGATCTTTTCAGCCTGCCCCAGAGCTGACTGAAGGCATTCCACAGCAGCTCAGAGAGAACTCACAACTTGTTGTGCTCTTCATTAAAATCAGTTTTTCGCAGACAGACGTGAGGCAACAAATCTGTTTGTCTCTCCAGGACAGAAGCACCTCCAGCCCCTGAGTTGAACTGTTCTGTGAAAAACTGAAAATCAAGTAAAGTAAAAATAAATAAAATAAAATAAAATAAAATAAAATAAAATAAAATAAAATAAAATAAAATAAAATAAAAAAAAAATCAAGTATCTCTTTTCTGAGCAATTTCAAACAAATCCCAGACTGTAGCTACAATGAATACCAAAAAATCCCAAACTCTATTTTTCACAGCAACTTGCGCTAGTAGAGAAAATCCCCCACACGCAGCCCCATCCCCACCCTTAACAGCTGTTTCCTTGTCATTTTTTTCTCCCCTGCTCTTCCCGTCAACCTGTCAATCATCCTTTTGACCAGGAGCCACGAGCATGCAGGTATATGTGGAACATTCCAGCTACAGCAAAAGACCCTCTTTGCCTTGTGATCATGCAACCTCAGTGTGTCTTTCTCATTGTGTTCTGGAGAAATGATTGGTGTTTAGATATGACTGATGCTGAATATGCTGTCCATCACTAGGGTTTGTTTGGTTTTAAACCCATAACTCAAAATCTGGAATTCATTTGTCTACAAGTTCTTATATTTTCATGCACCCTAAGCCGGAAATACCATCATCTCCTTTAACAGGAGCATAGATGAGTGGCAGTAACTGTGCAACCCCGCCTTAAATGAATCTTTAAGGACCAAAACTAGCCATTCCTTTGACCTAATGGTAGGTTTTTTCCTAAATCTCTGTCATCGAAAAGGCTGACAGGATTTAATCTCATTATTATCAGACTGGAAATATATGCTGCCAGTGGTCAGATTGTCTGACCTGCTTCTGATCTGCTCTCTAACTTGAATCGAATCACACATTGTCACACATTCAGACAAAATTTACGTGTGTGTGTGTGTGTGTGTGTGTGTGTGTGTGTGTGTGTGTGTGTGTGTGTGTGTGTGTGTGTGTGTGTGTGTTTGAGAGAGAAGAAGAGAGAGATTAAAAGAGGGGTGTGGGAAGCTTGTCTGAATCTCTGTGTACTGTATGTTCACTGTAACGTGACACCAATTAATTTGGTGGACGGTCTTATAATTATCACCAAATGTGGGTGTGGGTGTGGGTGTGGGTGTGTTAAAGCCAGTGTCGCTGTGACTTCCTGACAACTGATGGGTACTTTTATGGTTTAGGCGGTGTGGCCTTGCTTTGATATTCTTTATTTTTTTCATCCCCATAATTGAGAGCTTGAGGCCCAACGCTGCAATTTAATCATGTGCAAGTAAAATAAAGCACAGAAGGAGGATCAGTACAGCAGATGACTACAACATCACTTGTCAGAGCCAATATTTTAATTGCTTTCTTTATAGATATTTCTTTTCAATTTATTTTTTTTTTTTTAAATTACATGTTGGGTTTTCTTTTTCAAGCTAAGAAATTTAGGTATCTGAACAGTCCAAATGAGCAGTGACTATTGTGGTGGTGTCTCTAATTACAAACAACATATTCCAGAAATGAGGGGTAGTCTGTTGGTCGAGCCCTCTTTTTTTTTCATCGCATCTTTTCCATCCACATCCTGGTGTGGTGATCAGGTGACAATCATGTGACTGGGACAGGAAGTGACTTCTCTTCAAAAGCAACACCACCTGTAAGCAAAACTGAAGGAAAGAGCGGATTTCAAAAAGCTTCTTTTTCACCAACAAAGATAACTTTAAACACATTAAACTATTCCAGAGCTTTAATAACATATCTTTCATTATACTCAATCTATTCTGAGCATATTTCTTGAAACCAAAGGGCACAGTTTACATTATTAAGCAGTAAAAATGTCATTGTTGCACAGATATTTGAAAAAAAAAAAAGATTTATGTGGTCTACTTGGTCTATAATATCAGCCCCTTGAATTCTTTACTTAAGGGTTGTTTAAAAGTTCATATCACATCAGCTGAAAAAAAACTGACCCTCTCTTCTGCAGACCAGATTAGTGTCTCAAGAAGGACCACAACAGTAGACTGATCAGAGAATTTCTGAATAACACCGACCACTGCACTGTGCACCAAAATATTCATTTGATTTATTTATTAATGACATCAATCATCAGTTATGCTTCTTTATATTCTTCAGTTTAACTTATTAGATTTGAATTAATTTATAATCACTTGAATGTTCATAAGTCTTTTTCTCAACACTGCTGTCTGGTTCACAACTGCCTGGTTCATTTTCAGAGCTGCTTAATCACAGGGGGAAGCGTCTTTAAAAAACTGCTAGCTCTGCTCTATTGAAAACAAACTTCTCCACCTTCAAGATTTCACCACGTTTCATCCACAGGACCGCTTTGCACCCATTAATAGACCCATTCATTTGCCTAACCTGTACTGATCTGCAGCAGGAAATGAGCTCCATACGTGCAGACCCTGAGTTCCTATAGTACAGTGCCCCCTCACAAATATGGCCTCCAGTTGTTCTTCACTGCATTCTAAGCAGCACCTATATGATGTATATCAACTGAAAAAAAGGAAAGGGTGAAAATAAAATCAGAAAAAAACACGGGAAATAACACTTGAAATCATGCATTTTGTGTTGTTGTCAGGCAACCTATTGATATCCATAGGCAACCTACTGGCATCATATTGTAATGTTATGTAATATTTAAGACAGTGGTTATTTCTGAGTATCTGTATTAGTGATGAAAATGGACTAGCAGACCTGCAAAAAGAAAAGAGAAAAAAGAAATACCAAATCTTGGCCCTGATACAGATGTAGGAAAGCTGATCACACTGAGGGACAAACCAGACACATTCAGGAAAATGAGAGAACCTCTTTTGATAGAAAATCATCAGTTAAACATCTCCTTTCTTTTTCACTGGGGACTATTTTTCTCTCTCGGCTAAAACGTTTCCCACCTGTCAGCCTGTCATAATCAAACCAGACCAACCACCCACCTCACCTCTCTTTCCTGATTTTCTTGGTGAGGATACTCATCATTTTACTGCACGCTGGGTCATTAATTAAAAGAAAGGTCATACACCTCAATTGCAAAAATATTCTTGTGAAGAAGTATGTGAAGCAGTTCAGTAATGTGCACACCGGCATTGACAAATGCTCATGAAGTTTCCAGCCCACAAACACACGCCAGGACTGCTGAAATCTATTCCAGAGATTTGGACTAGTTTAGAGCAGTTCCTACTCCAGACTCCTTCAAGAGATTTCCACAGATCCTGCCACATTCTCCTGCTTTCCTCATTTATGCTGGACACAATTCTGTCTATTTAGTCTGGTCAGGTGGCCATCTCTTTTGAAAATACTTATGAAACATATGTTCAGATATGTTTTTCTCCACAAGCACATTTAGATTTAAATGTGCCTTTTAATGATTCTCATGCATATATTTTTAATTTGGCCTCACACTCGACACTTTGGTGTCAGCAGCCTCTAATCCAAATAATGAAGACTGAGTGTGAGACAGTCACTGACGAATGCAAACATAAACTGGGCAGTGATGTTGAATGCTGTACTCCAGGCCGGACAGAGGGAGCATTTTCACACCAGCCAGGTTTGAGCCACTTAGAGGAAACTCCAACCATGAGTTTGAGTTTCAAGTGTCTCTCCATTGAGAGAGACTTATAATTAGAGTAGAGAATGAAAAAGTGGGAATGATCAGGTGCACAGAGGTGGTCTCAAAAACAGCACAGATTCACAAATTGGGAATTTGAACTAAAAATCTTGGTAGTGGGTGATATTGTGAAGCTGAGGTCATTTCTGGTTCTTCTCTCTGTTGCAGAGTCCAGACTATTGGAGAGAGCAGTTCAACAGGTAAGAAGTTCTCTATCCTCCAAACCACTACTGACGTCGGTGTTTGTTATTCCAGGAGCGATCTCACATGGCCTCAGTTAAACCTCCACATGGTGTGCGTACCTCTCCATATGGTGTGTGTACCTCTCCCTCCTCCTCATCATCACTCTCCCCTCCTCTTTCAGCTGTCCCCTCACCCACTTCTACATTCCATCTTTCCCACCCACCTCACCTCTCTTTCCTCTTTTTTCTCTTTTTCTGCCATTCCCCTCCCTGTCTGCACACTCACCCCTCTCATTCTATCATGCACCTATCCCCCCATTTACTCTTTGATTATCTTCCCAGACAGACTTCATTCCTAAATATCTTCAGACCTATATTCAGACTCTTCCCATAATTTTCTGCCTCTTTAAAGTGCAGGTCTGCTACGTGAAGCGTGTGCTGCACAGCAGATCGAACTTCCTGCAGCTATAATTTGTCACCACCTGGTAAATTCAAGAACACCACACACTTGCCACTTGTTGGATGACAATCTGTGTTTGTTAAATGAAAACCTTTAGAAACATGTCCCGTTTTGAAGAAAATCACATTTTTGCTGTAACCAGCTTCTTCAGGTGGTGTTTTTAATGTAACACACACCACCAGGGAAACAGTCAGTGGCAGAGGATGTTTGTCATGACAGAAAAGTGAGGTTGAACAGAAAAACCTGTCTTCTAGAAAACCTACCACTGTGCTTAAGTTGAACCTCAGATAAAGGGGCATATTTTTCTCTATCCATTTTTTATAAAGTTGTACAAAAGTATGGTTTTACCTTCTTCTCCCAGCCTCGTATGCTGGCACGACGTGCATCTAAGGCCACAAGCATTGCTTATTTTCTAATCTTTTCTGGACCCTGACGCTCTCAACTCTTTATCCTGTTTAGAGGGATTCCAGCCACACTGCAGTCCACATCTTTAATTGATGTTTTTAGGTCTGGAACAAAGCAGAGTCTTGTGTGTGCACGGGCTTACAGAGGCTGAGACGGG
This sequence comes from Arothron firmamentum, assembly GCA_016586285.1. Taxonomy (NCBI): domain Eukaryota; kingdom Metazoa; phylum Chordata; class Actinopteri; order Tetraodontiformes; family Tetraodontidae; genus Arothron; species Arothron firmamentum. The sequence goes on along the minus strand of BJFM01002079.1, from coordinate 54,438 downwards.
CAGTGCGGAATATCAAAACATTGCAGGCTATCATTTTCTCTTCAAACCATTCTCTTCAAAGGTGTCTGATGATGCTTCCTGAGAGGGATCACCTCTGTGTTAGCGTGGCGTTTACAACCAGAGATCAGTCAATAAATCACAAATACACTAACTGCGGAAACCTTCAGCTGCTCCACATGTACGGCAGTACATGTCGATAGAGGATAACACGAATGCTGCACATTCGGGATTCAGCAGCTGCTCCAATAAAGTGCGCCGGGAGGGGCAGCAGGTCACAGGTCAAAGCTCACAGGCCACAACCTGCAGAGAGGTGAGAAGCCTTCATAAATGCTGCAACCAAACTGCTGCCTGTCATTTATTTATATCTCAGGCTGGAGCAGCTCCACTGGAATCCCCATTATTGCTCATTTGGGTGTTGTGATTGATAACCACAGATACAGGTGTCAGGGCGAGACAACAGTGTCATCCCTGCACAAACTCAGAAGGATCAGGGACATATGGATGTAGTCATAGTAGCGGTGGTGGTGGTAATATTTAGTCAGGAGCCTATAGTGGTGGAAGAAGTGTCATTGATTGTAGTAATGGTGTAATTGAGTGTAATATATTTATTACTTCATACATTACAGATAATTTAACTATTTCATTTTCACAGTAACTCATTTTAGTCAATTATTGCCTAGACAAAACACAAAATGGACATTTCTTCTACACATCATTTGTCATGAGCAACCTTTTTGAATGAAAAGCACTGAATTATGAAGTACAGTATTTGAATCTATGGGCAATGACATTATCTTGACCATATAGTTAATAATATTTAAAATTTCTGGAGCTCTATTACAAATGTCATGCACATTTGAGCCACTTCTAGGTAGTCATAAAACGACTTTGGCAGAGATAAGAATGAATGGAGTAACTTGCACTTATATAATAATGTACCATGACGCATTACGCAAAGAAGAATGCCCTGTGTGAGTCACCTGAATGGCAACAGGTACCCAGCTCGAAGGGCTGCTTAAAACGATAAAGGTTCTCCATTTAGAATGATTTTGCTGCTTTTGATGAAAGGGAAAAGGAAGCTCATCAAACTTTGGAGGCAGATGGGGGCGTTTTTTAAGGGTTCAGGAGCGGCACGTGTAGCGAGGAGTGGTCTGGGACTGGGATAATGGAACCTGTGAGACCGAATGGGAGGGAAGCGGGACTCGGATTTCAGTCTGACGGGGGGTAAGGGGCCGGGCTGATATTTGGGAATATACGGAGATTCATTGAAGGCACTGTGGACATAAAACTACAGCGGCTGCCCCGGAGAGGTCGGTGTTGAGTTTGCGCTGCAGGTTCGGGTCCTGCCGCTGGATTCCCCCATCGGTTTGTTGGAAAGGGTGAAATTCGAATGATTCAGCATCTGTAAGCGGGGACACAAACACACCAAATACTGAGAGAAAGCTCGGCTCCCATTCCCTCTCCCCCAAGGCCCTGCATGTCTAATATTTAGACATGTTCAGCTTTATGGATTCCAGGATTGTACTGCTACTTGTAGCATCCCAAGTCTGTCTATTAACCGTTGTGAGATGTCAGGAAGAAGACGACCGTAAGTGATAGTTTATTTTTATTTTATCTCAAAGAAATCTTAAAGTATTTCTCTGGGTGCTTATTTGCGTCCTGTGAGTAAAATTAATGTAAAATGTGTTTATTTTTAAGCACAGAGAGCCGATATTTTTTTCCTCTTCACTTTTTTACGCACGCAAAATTTAGGAACGTTAGGAGGCACAGGATGAATCTAGTTGAACGAATTTGCGGATTATTAGTCTGCTGATCTGATTACGATGCCAACACGCCATATTACTAAATAATAGCGTTATTTGTTTCAAGTTAAGAAAAGTGATGGCAAAGGTGGCAAGTTTGCGCAAGACAAATTTATGACTGAAAGTTAAAAATGACTATACTCTGTATTTTTAGAATTTGTTAAATCTCAGATGGTATTTTTATTGGCAAACGATACTAATTTAAAATATAATAATTAATTTAGGTCTAATCTGATCTTTTATAGTGGAGACAGTTCTCATTCTCCATCTTTCTTCCGTTCTAAATGAGGTTGCTGGACACCTGTGGGTGCTTTGGGAATCGTGACAGACTCAAAACTGCAGATTCATTAGAGATAGGGGGGAGTAATGGGCAAAAAAAAGTGCCCAGGCTCATGGCCCATTGGTGTAAAGTGCTCACATTCCTATGCTGTCAGGCAAATCCTGGCTTGTTAAGGTTAAAGGTGCACCAATAACCAAAATATCCACTTAGGGTGGTTTTAAAATAGCTTTAATATTCAGTCCATAAGAAATCAAATGACTCTTTTGAGTCTCTCCTGACATTTGGAGACTCTCTTTTGTCTTTGCAGATTGGTGATTCTGAATAGACTTTGTCATCGTTATTGATCCTCAGATATTTGGGAGTGAAGGTGCTCCAGCAGATTGGGGCCAGAAATAATGTTCCATGTGATTTCAGGATTTCCATCTGCTTAAAAGATTAACCATAAACTGAGACAGTGAGCCAAAAGAGACAGAGCCAAAGAGCAAGAGAGAGGTGATGGGGAAAGTATAAAGTAAGAAGCTATATTTTAGAGTCCTTGGCTTTTTTTTTTTTTTTTAATGTAAGGAGTCAGAATTACTATGCAAAGAAAAGGTGCAATTTTTAAAGAATAATATTGGGAAATGGGGTCAGAATACTTGTGCTAAAGTAATTGAATGTCTCAGGTTACCGTTTCAGAGAAATGGGCCCCTGAACATAATACAATCCCTTTTTTCCTTCTTTTTTTCTGAAAGACACTGAAGTGGCAAGGAATTCTTAGTAGAACCACCTCATTGGTTCCACCCAGACAGGTCAAGGGTCACTTCTTGACTTCTCCATATCATACCCACTGTCAAGCTAAGTCTGACCGAGTCAGAAAAATGATCGTTGACATTAAGTAAGGAGAGACAGTTGTCTCCACTCTCCTCTATCTGGCCTCACTTGAAAAGTTTCATTCCGTACTTTGTGCTTCTGGAAAGCAACTTGGCTGCCAACAACTGAGAGAGAAGACTTACAAATTATCCTCAGTGATGAAAAAAACAGTTCCTCATTACAGAGGAGCCCTTGTCCCCACCAGACTATTCCCTATCAGGAGAATCTTTCATATCTGAGGTAGTGAAAGGACAGGTGCAGTCCTCTGTCAGCCTGCACCCAGGCCTGAAAAGTGATACGCCAAATGTACAAAGTATATCTGCATGAACGCTGACCATTTTCTCTCATGTGTTTGACCTGGCATCTCACACAGCCATGGCTTCCAGATGGGGTTTAAAACGCACCCCAGTGTTTATACAAGGCAATGGTCTGTGAATTACCCACTCTGTATCTGTCCAGAAAGACCTCATTCATTGCCGCTGAGGTCCCTCAGGTAGCCTAAACTTGCAGTGCTCAGAGGTAAATATAGCTACTGTACTTGTTCCTTCATCTTTCACACGTTGTGGCCCCTGAGGTCTTACATCTGGACTCATTCAGGTTCGTTGGCTCCGGTCAAAGTACTTTTGTTAATTAGCTGTTGGGCTGTTTTTTTAATCTTTGCTAAGTTGCTAGACTGAGAAGTTGAATATGTATAAATACAGAGTCTATTGTTGCATTTATATCAAGTACAGTGGCTGTATTGAGATGTGCCCCTCTTTCATCACATTCAGTGCAATCTGTATATTTGTTCTTTTTTTTTTTTTTGGTTTCTTGAATGCAAAGTCTGTCTCCATTGCTGTAAATGAGGGTGTCTCCCATAATATAAATACACCCTGTATTTAACTTGTGGAGGAATTTAGGCCATGCTTTCAGGTCTCGTTAAATTATTGGAGGTTTCCTGCAGGTGTTCCTCAGCTTCACTGGGATTGGGTTACACTGCCCTCCTGTGGCTATTCATGGAAATTTTCTTTTCACAATATTCATCTGTGAGGCGATTTTCTTTTGTATTTATAAAATTGCCTGTAAGAGTTTAGAGAAAATACAGGACAACATGTAGGAGAAGTTATTTTTCTTTTATGACTTTAGGATTAATAGGATCTCAATATTTTTGATAAAAAATTAAAAGAGTATCAGTAACTACAACTATGTGACTTTATCATTGTCATTCCAGTTTCATACTGCATGATTAAGCAATTAATAGAAAAATCAACACATTTATAGTATGATATCTGTCCCAAAAGGCTCTGCAAAACCTATGCATATAATATATAATTATCTGTATGAGTAATAAGGTACTTTAGCCATGAATCACAATCTTGTTTTGTTTTTGTACGTGATAAATAATTTCCCTTTTCCTTTCACCATTTACATCTCTGCGTCCTTTACTGTGGCCCTGTGCACAGTGGACACTCTTAGCTGTATGCAGGACGGACAGCGCTATAGCGACAAGGACGTGTGGAAACCAGAGCCCTGTCGCATCTGTGTGTGTGACACTGGAACCGTCCTGTGTGATGAAATTGTCTGCGAGGAGCTAAAAGATTGTCCCAATCCTGAAATCCCATTTGGAGAGTGTTGCCCCATCTGCGCAGCTGACCAGTCGCCGCCCATTGGTCGTAATTTATTTATCTCACACCTTATCATAAATAAATTACTCCACAATATCATGTTGTTTGTTTTCGGGGAGCTAATTAAAATCAATCAAAGGATGTTTAGGTACCTTTTTTAACCACTTGTGCAGGTTTTTCAACATGCCTTTGATTTAAATGTAGTTTTCTCTCCGCAAAGCAAACACATGATAAGAAAAACTGCAGTGGCACTTCTGAGCAGATTTTTGCGAAAGGCTCTCTCAATGTCATTTTTCCACAGCTGGCCCACCTTGGCCCCCATCTTGTTTGAATATACTCTCCTTTCCCAGACCATCATGAAGACATGTGGGAGCCATTAGGAAATACCTCAGTCAGGCAGCCATGGCCTTGCATTTCTACCCCGAATTCTCTGTAGATTTCTGATGGTGAGGAAAACAGGCTGTTTAGTGACGCCTCCTGAATTAAGAGATGGGGAACATTTTAAAGTGGGCCGCTGGTTCCTGACAAACAAGGATCTTTTAGTCAGCTTTGGAAAAACAAACATCCAGAGGAGCACAATGCAAATCAGAAGTGTCACTGTTTGTACTGCATGCTTGTGGATTCAAAATGCTTTACAAAATGCTTCCATTTTAGCCTAGATGGAGCGCTTTTAATGATCTAGCTAACAGATGTGCAGCATCATCTGAAGCTGGCAGCCAGCTACAGCTGTGGCTGGTTATCAAACAACACTATTGATTTTTTTACTGAAATGTCCAGACTCACCCACATTCCTGTCTGCATAATCCAACATTTCCTCATTTAATTGAAGCAATCAAAACATTGCTACTCACCACTGCTATCAAGTGGCCAACTTCTGATTTAACAGACTTTTTGCAGAAGGCTGCATCCTCACGCAGGTGCTTTGCTTCAGCTTACAGCTTACTGGAATTGGTGAACCAACACTTTTTTAAGATTCTGATGGGATCATTGGGAAGCACAAACCCCAATGTGGTGGTCTTCAGAGTAGTTTGATTCAAGAAAATGCAATCAGCCAGTAGCATGAAACAACCCTGGTGGATATTTATGTGTGCTATTTATTCACTAACTTTGCTCTATTTTATTCTCTCCCTTGTTTAAACAACAGGAGTGCCTGGAGCCAAGGTGAGACCCTCACACTGCATGTGTGTGTGTTTGAGTATGTGTGTTCACCATCACCTACAGTTAAATTTGCGTTTATACTGGACTGATAACAGTGTTCAGGACCTGCGCAGTATTTGGGGGGTTTACGTGAGCTTTAGAACATCCATTGTTAGATGGATTTCATCAGGCATCTTGACTCACTGTGAGCGATAACAGGTTGCTGCTTATGATTTATGCATTTGTCATAGTTTACAGGGTTAGGAAACATATGCAAGAAAGAAAATAAAATCCAAATGTATTATTGTTTATGTCCTAACTTTCTCCTTTCTTTCAACATCAGGGTCAGAAAGGTGAACCAGGAGATATTACTGATGTAAGTTGGCACGATACTGCACCTTAAGCATATCTTCATCTTCATCCTCATACAGAATACCATTTTCTCTCATGTGTTTGACCTGGCATCCTGATGTATTAATGTGCGACTAGCATTTAACCATTCATACACTATTCTAAACACAATAACCAATACACTCCTTTGTTGAATATTTGGAATCAACTACATGATTTAGCAGAGATGGGGGAAGGTACTCTCCTTGGCAAAATACTAAAAAACACAATCTCTCAGGAAAATACTTAAAGGCCAGCACAGAGTGACAGACAGACAGAGAGAGCATTAAGGTCCCTGCTGCTGCTGCTGCTGCTGCTGCAGCACCTGGAAATGCTTTACCCTGTCTGAAAGAAAACGACTTTATGCCAGGAAAAGAGAAGGCATTGTTTATTGTAGGTTTCCTCTAATAGTTTGCCCTGAAGAAATTAGCACTTGATCAGCCTGCTCTGATTCTAGATATAGTGTCTCTCCTGTAACAACAAGAAGTCCTCGCATGTACCAGTAAACCTGGAACATCAGAGGTCTAAAATTCAAAGGTGCAGTCGTAGATAAAACTCTCACTTCCTTTTCTTTTCGTCGCACAGGTTGTAGGACCAAGAGGACCAGCTGGCCCAATGGTACGCAACAATTTCTGCTTTTTGTTTTAAGTCACCATCTCAATGTCTGTCATTTGTTTGTGACAGATATACCAGCCAGATGTTAATTTTTTTGTGCTAAACTGATCAGGAATAACGGCTCAAGATAGAGCTGGTGCTTTTTAGGTAGTTACTTATTTACGTGTCTTCTTTTCAGGGCCCATCTGGAGAACAAGGACCCCGTGGACCAAGAGGAGAGAAAGGAGAGAGGGTGGGTTACAGAGTAATATTTGCACATAAATCATTATTTTAAGCCAAAACTTCTACTGCCATCCTGCTGCTTAAAGATATATGGCTTGTCCTGTAAATCAAACAGCTTTAAGTCTCAGGTGTGTGCACAGCTTACGCTTTAAGGCTGTTCAATGAGCAGCACAGAACTAATCCTAGTTTTCTTTGAATGTCTCGCTCATATAACACTTGCCTGATGTGATTCAGTCATCTGCTTTATACATATTGAAGCAGAGAGTGCATCTTAGCTCACAGAGGATAAGTAGGTATTTAGGTGTTAACAACATTCTTGTTCTCGATCCCCCTCCCAGGGTAATTTGTCACTACATGCAGAGGTATGCCAAGTAGTCTGATTCCCTCTGATAAATTACCTGTGCGCTTTACTACATCTCACATAAACACTCTTCGGTTTTAAACTGAACCTGCGGCTGCAGGAGCTCGGTCTGGGTTTTCTTCATCTTAGTTGTGTTAAATTCCACAAATGTCCGTCTTCTGGGGCTTTCGCAGAATCTCTGCTCGTCTGTCAGGTGCAGTCAAGTTCCTTCACGCAGACAGCTGGTGTTTGTTCGAGATCACCTGCTCGTCATGTCTTCATCAACAGGATCTGACAAATGTAATACATCATCTGTGGGCAGCTGTGTAATGATTTATTTCAGCACAAGTGAGCAGAAATGGTGGTGTATTAGCGTCAGGATTATTTGACTTTTGTGTGCTCATAAATTTTTATAATATCGGTGAATTGTGTGTGAATTGCTGTCATATGTAATTGTAGATTTAACTGAACAACAGAAAAAACTGCAACACTGTATATTTGAATAGACTAAAATTAAGTTCACCAGTCATCTTTGATATATTGTAACATTACCAAATGTGACCAAATAACAGATTATGTAAATTAGAGGTCCTATCTTGTGACCTTGTTGACTCAAATAAAGCATTTTGTCATGTTAATATCAACGACCTTTTCCAGGGAAGTGCTGGTCCTCGTGGCAGAGATGGTGAGCCCGGCACCCCTGGAAACCCCGGACGACCAGGACCTCCAGGACCTCCCGGCCCTCCCGGGCTTGGTGGAGTAAGTATCTCTTTCCCCTTACGGGTCGAGAATCGTATCACTGGGCAGAACGGAGCACAAAGGATGTGGGGGGACTGCTAAGACTGGGAGGAGAAGGAGAAGGACGACGATGGCTCGATGCAGAGAGGAAGAATAGATGGAATGCTTCTCATTCTTAGCAGGAGAAAAGGAGGGAGAAGGTGGGCAGGGGGGAGTCTGATAGGCATTGGAAGGGGGAGTGTGGGGGAGATGTTTTTAGAATTTGGGGAACAAGAAGAGTCTTTGTGAGGATGAAAGAGATGAAGAGGGCTCACATGGCTCCTGTTTCTGCTGCTTGTGTTAAAGTCACATGATGAAGTCTGTTGCTGAGAGTCTGTTAAAGATACATCATCTTCAAAATGATACGAACTCTCAAGTAGAAAAAAGCCCCTGGCCTTCAAGATTTCACTTCTTAGAAAAGGCAGTTTCCCTCACAGCTCCCAAGTTATGAATGAGTAGAAAGCTAAAGGATATCTTGGTAAAACCTAACCAATTTTCACTTTCTTCAAGAACTTTGCTGCTCAGATGGCTGGTGGCTTCGACGAGAAGGCTGGTGGCGGTGGCGCCCAGATGGGTGTGATGCAAGGACCAATGGTGAGCAAGTGAACTGATACCTCTTTTTGTTTCTTACTAATTTATTTGTTTTATATTATTAAGAGTTAATTGGGATCTATGATGGAGAAATAGAAAGGAATTTTTTTTTGCATTTCTGAGATTTCAGATGAGTTTTGAAATACCTGGAACAACTGGCCAGGTCCTTGAGGGTAGCAGCAACCTTTATGACAGTGCTGGTGTATTTTGTTTGATGGTTACTAATGTTTATTGCTGGGGAGGTGGGGGCATTGGACTGATGTTACCTCTGATTCTCTTTATTCCTTCCGCACCTACTGAGAACCACATGTTCTGCCCAAACACCTACATCGCAAATACTCCAAAAAAAAAACCCAAAACAACAACCACACATTCATATCCCTCAAAAAAATCCTACAGCCATGAGGATACAGAGCTCCATTGATATGTTTCTGCCTGCTGTGGTTGAGGCCCCCCAACCCCTCCATCACCGCCCAGAGAGGACTTTCATTCATTTCAGAGGATTTTTTTTTTTTTTTTTTTGTCGTTTGTGGCGTTTTTCCTGGCTGTCACTTCTGATTTTCGTGAAGTACAACCGCTATGCTAACATGTGAGCTTCCAGTGTCAAGTCTACAGGAAAGTGTGGTTACCTAATAGAGAATGTGTAAGGCAATCAGTGCATCAGTGGGTATTTTAACCAACAGCTGCTCTCAGATCCAGCAAATATTCTCCGTTTGAGGGCCTTACAGCCAGACGGGGGAAAGAAGCACCAGAGATTCGGCTCATCACCTCTGGAGAATGTGATATTCTCTTCTGGAGCAGTGATGCATAAAACTGAAGTACAAATCTGTTTGGCGTGTGACTCCAACCAGAAGCGTCTCACAGAGCAGATTAATAGTCCAGTCAGACAGAATTTAGTTGGTCACATCTCACCCTCTGTTTCTGGTGCCTGAAACATTTAAAGATACAAGGATACAAAAAAAAAACAAAAAACAAAAAAAACAGCTGGGTCGGTATTTTTTTGCATTCCGTGTTAAACTGTAAGAAGTCGTTCAGAGTTCACATAAGAGAACAGCACTACCTCCTGTGAACTTTGAACTACAGAAACTCACAGTGGGTGGAAGGAAAAAGGTAGAAGAAAAAGAATTGGAGAAATGAAAAACAAATCACAGAGGGCAAAAGGAACTTTAAATGCCACTGAGGAATTTTAAAGAAGTTATGGAGTTTCTGGTCGCTGAAGGGCAAAGCAGGTGATACTTAATTTTATAGCTTCTTGCAGAGTTCAAGAGGAAAACAAATCCCATTTAACATTAACCCTGAATTTTATTTTTTTTTTTATAATATTAAAAGAAAATATATGCTGATCTGTTTTACATGTTTGTGTTTTAATATAAACTAAATATGTGACTAAGCCTGACGTTTAATATCTTGCCTCTTCCCCTCAGGGCCCCATGGGTCCCAGAGGACCACCTGGACCCTCCGGAGCTCCTGTAAGTACCTCCTGTATGTCCCAGGGATCAATCTGGTGCACCTGTTGACAGCAGCCTGTGCTCGGCCACAGACAGCCCACTCTGGCTGAAATTTCCTAATTTTGTTGTGCTTGATTCTCTGTTGATTTTCTATTTTATATTGGTGACAAAATTAACCAGTGCGACTTGAATAAAAAGCCTGAGACAGATAACTGTTTATATGGCTGTGGTTTCCTGGAGGAAAATAGGAAGACAGGGAATGCTTTTGAGTCTTAACTGGTAGCTCAAGGGCTTTTCCCTTAGAGCCCATAAGAGTAGACCCCCACTAACACATGCCTCTTCCTTCCGCCACCTGTAGCTCTTGTAGCCACCTCAACTGTGACCTTGTGGGTTTTACTGCACTGCTTTAGAAAGATGGATTTTTGAAAGACAGCATTCATACAGAGTAGACTTGGAAAATAGATTTGCAAGAAATTACTTGCACAACTCGACACACATTTACAGTTTTTTGTATGCAGCCAGTAAACACACCTTCATCTCGCTAATTCTGCCCTGCATTTTAGGGCCCACAAGGTTTCCAAGGCAGCCCTGGAGATGCAGGAGAGCCTGGAGCATCTGTAAGTACCCTGCATACTCATCCAGAAGTAGTTGGAAAGTCTTACTATACTTAAGAGCTAGATGAGATTACCTGCAGAAAAAACATAAAAAGTTCCCTATGAAACATTAGACTACTCAGTTATTCATAGTACAATTTTTTTTTTTAAATCAAAGAAATTAGAAGTCAGTATGATGTAATCAGTCACTTAGTATTTAAATATCCTTTTTATTGCATTATTTTTGCTCTTTTAATAATTCCCTACCAGACAGGGTCCTGATTTTTCCCTGCCATCCTTCCCTGTTCTTGCTCATTTCTGAGCATTGCACCTGAAATCAGACAGAAGCCTCCAACCCCCAACCCTCCAGCCCATCCTGCTCCCTCAGCAGGTAGACAGATTCAGAGTCTCTGCACTGCTGTGTTAATCTGCTCCTGTGGAGTTTAGATTGGGAGCCTCTAAGGTGCCCTCTGTTCAAAAAGTCTTCCAGCGCATCATTATGTGCGATTAAAATCAAGCTTTGGTCCTTTGAAATCAGAGTGAGTCAAAGATGGTGTTTTTCACCAGAGCATGAAATTACAAACACGACACCTTTAATTATCCATCAGGAGATGAAGCATACTGTATGTTTTTAAAATCTATTTATAGATTGCCCTTACTATGTTTCAAATTACTATTTTATACAGGATTATTTTATTCTATTCAATTATTATCAATATATATGCTAAAAACCATAGTAATGATTTGGAAAATAATTGCATTTCTCTCGACATTATCAAACTACTGTTAAAGCCTGCTATTAAAAAACAAAAACAACTCGTGTTGTTTTACAAACCATAGTAGTGTAATATTTAAATCTTTTACAGCCGTGATGACGTATCAGTGATAAATTGTTTTCTTCTGATCAGGACGACCGACAGACCAACAGGCAGCTGTGAAATGCTGCCCTCTGCTGACAATGAATGGAAACTGTCTCACCTTTACGTGTTTTCTTTTTCCTAACAGGGACCTTTGGGTCCCCGTGGCCCTCCTGGACCCCCTGGAAAACCTGGAGATGATGTAAATATGCTTTTAAAATATTTCTGACAAGACCGACTCCAAAGGTTTTTTGATCCTCTCTCTGCACTACATAAAGTACGAGGTGCAGTTCTGGAACTTTACCACATGGTGTCGGAAGACATGGGCGTTTTAAATGAAATTATCTAGAACACTTTTGCGTGTTTTTGGTTGATTTTCAGACAAGTTATCTTCCGTGCTTTATTTTTAGGGTGAGGCTGGAAAGCCTGGCAAATCGGGTGAGCGTGGACCTACTGGACCCCAGGTAAGGATTCTGGGACTTATATGCAGTATAAACTGCTGTATTTTATTAATGTATAAATAAATACCAAAAAACAAGTTTAGCTTCTTTTCTTTTCTTATCAAATTATCTCATGTAGATACTTAATTGAAGAGATTTGTTTTTAATAATGACTTTACAATAGCATGTTAATATTTATGTTTGAAAAAAGTTAGCCCATCACACAACATATATGCGAAGTTCATTTCCTGTATTAAAACTTCTTGATGATCTGTATCACAGGGGGCTCGTGGATTTCCAGGAACTCCCGGCCTACCTGGAATCAAGGGTCACAGAGTAAGTGTTTTTGCTTGAATTGAAATTAATTGAAAATGTGTCATTATATCAGGGGGTCTGCCTTTTTTTGTTATGACCTAACTGTGCACCATCGCTCTGCTCTTTCTCTCAAGGGTTATCCAGGTCTTGATGGTGCAAAGGGAGAGACTGGAGCTCTTGGGTCTAAGGTGCATTTCTATTGGTTTTATCCACCTGTCCATTTTGTGTTAATAGTGGTGAAAAAAAAACACAAAAAGCATGACTGGATAACGTACTCAACTCTTTTCTGTATAGGGTGAATCTGGTGCCCCGGGAGAAAACGGCGCTCCTGGCCCCATGGTGAGTAGCGCTACACCTTACTCCATCAATGTGGAAGACACAATTTGTTGTTGGAGCCCCCATAAATGGAAGTTCTGGAAATGATTCAAATATGTTCTCCTCTACTTCCCTCATGCAGGGACCTCGTGGTTTGCCTGGCGAGAGAGGCCGTCCTGGACCCAGTGGCGTCGCTGTGAGTATTTTTTTTTTTCTAATTTTATTCCTTTGCATTCTTTTACAACACAGACAGATGCTACACTTAGCTCAAGAGGCTGGGACTGGCTAACAATCTCATGTGTGATGCATCTATACATGTTTAATTCTGTGCTGATTTATTTAGGGTGCACGTGGTAATGACGGCCTGCCTGGTCCCGCCGGTCCCCCAGTAAGTTTATTTTTTAGTATTTTCTATAATGCTGTTTTCATCGTCATAATTTACTTAAAATATAATATTTTCAACACACTCTCTGACCTGGCTCATCTGCTCTGCAGGGTCCAGTAGGTCCATCTGGTGCTCCAGGTTTCCCTGGCTCTCCTGGTGCTAAAGTAAGTCACTTTTTTATAGATTTAAACTCCATCTACTGTAGCCCTGTCATCTTTTCTGTTCATGTCTATTAGAAAATCATGAGGGCCCTGAAGATGTAACATGTCCAAATTAAGTTTGTGAGGTGTCATTTTTGGTATCATGATAGATAGTTTTAGTTAAACCGTAGAAAACTCTTTAAACACTATGTGTGACCCTCAGTGTCAGTAGAAAAGTTCCCAAGATAGACAACTTTTCTGAACTGTAATTAAACAAACCTGGTTTCCAAACTTCTAATCCAACTTCCAACTTGAAAGTTCAGCTAATTCTTCTTAAAATGTGTAGCTCTGAATTTAGTAGGCTGAAAAAGAAGAAAAGTAAACAGAAAATGTAATTTATGACTGTTGGAGCAGCAGTGTTTGCATGAATAACAAAATAATACATGAAAAATGTTCACCACAGCAATGCTACCATTACAAATGTTCATGTGGATCAGTGAATCCTCATTCAGCACTACTTAAACACCACATTATGTAGCCGGCATATGAAATGTAATACCAGAAACTATCTTTGTGTCCTGCCTCTGTTTAAATCTGTCTTTTTATGTATAACTTAACATAAGATGAATAAGAAAAATTAAAAATTGGTATATAGTTAGTTATAATACATGATTGAACAATATAATGATCCTACTTAAATATTAACCATTGTTGTTTGTGTTATTTATTAGAAGCAAGATTTTGTCAACATGTGACCTAAAAGCAGCAGTAGTTTTTCAAAAAGGCTGCAATTGGCTTGTCAATCATGCTTTAAAATTCTTTTTAAAAACTGTAAAAGTAAACTAGTTATAAAATACACATGTTTTAATTGTTTTAATCCAAATGTACTCGATCTGAAATTATTTTTGGCTCTAATCATATTAAGATGTCTATTACATGTCATGAGCAGCAGATGGCGCACGGCTGTCATAAATTGCATTTTGCTATTAAAACGTAATGCAATTTCTTAAGTGATTCATTACCTGTGAAAACGTCCTGTTACCAATATGAAAATGTCAAAAGCAGCATGTTTCCTAATAACAAGACAGAGCAATGGTTCTTTAAGATTGGTCTTGTCAGTATGAGATTTTGCAATTTGTTATGTCTTTTCAAAATCTGCATTGAGGACGCCTATCCCAAAGTTCAGATATTAAACTGCTATTTCTGCCATCCTTTTTCCATTTATTACCAGTTTTCCATTTGATTTTTTTCATTGACAAATGTCTTATTTGATGAGCCCCATCTTCACAAATGCATGTCTTACCTTGTTATGCATCACCTTATCAGGGAGAAGCAGGTCCTACGGGTGCTCGTGGACCTGAGGGTGCTCAAGGACCCCGTGGAGAGTCTGGCACACCTGGATCACCTGGACCCTCCGGAGCCTCTGTAAGTATTCCGAGAATTGGGTACAGGAAGTAACCAAGTCGTCAGACATGACAGCGAGCAAAATATGAGCTCATCTAGCTATTATTGCAGGTTTTAGGTCAAATACTCAGGACGTGCATACAAACTGAATGACGATGGTAAAAGAGACAGACTGTTCACTTGCTGTGTCTCATCTTGTGTACAGGGAAACCCCGGTACTGACGGAATCCCAGGAGCTAAAGGATCAGCTGTGAGTAGGACCTTTTTTACTAAATCACACTGTAACATTTGTCCAATGGCTCATCATTTTCTTTACCTTCTTATTTTGTATGGTAACTTATGTTAAAGATCATTATCTAGCTCCTACAGACAAATAAACATTATCACTGTCCTGTAATTACAGTTCCAGTTGCTTTCTTTCTTGATAGGGTGCTCCTGGTATTGCTGGTGCTCCTGGTTTCCCCGGCCCTCGTGGACCACCTGGGCCTCAGGGGGCAACTGGACCGCTTGGCCCCAAAGGAACATCTGTATGTCCTCAATATAAAAAAAAAAAAAAAAACAAGAAGAAAGAAAAACTTCATTCTTGATGCTGGTGTGGAAAATGAAGTTCATCTGTTGTTTTCTGTCTTTCTTTATTTGTATGTATTGTTCAGGGAGATCCTGGTATTGCAGGATTCAAGGGAGAAGCTGGACCCAAAGGAGAAATTGTAAGTGCTGATTCACTTTTCCTTATATTCCCTGTTTATTCAATCCATCTCTAATCTTGGATTTATTCTAGTAGTACCTCTCAGGAGGATACAAATCCAAAACCAGACAAGAGAAATAATCGTTTTGTGCCGCAGGGACCTGCTGGTCTTCAAGGACCCCCTGGCCAACAAGGAGAAGAAGGAAAGAGAGGGCCCAGGGGGGAGCCCGGTGCTGCTGGACCACTTGGACCACCTGGAGAGAGAGTGAGTCACAATTCAGGTTCAATCAGATTAGTTTCCTATTTAATCCCACTGTGTTTTATGACCCCACTCGGAATCTGCTTGGGTCAAGTGTGTGATGCAGCACCTTACTGCGCATTTGTGTAAACCTCAATCTGTTTTGTTTTTTTTTTCTTAGGGAGCTCCTGGTAACCGTGGTTTCCCCGGTCAGGATGGTCTGGCTGGTCCAAAGGTGAGTCTGAGTCATCCATTAGAATCACCAGCTACTGTTGCAAGAAATGAGAGAATGAGAGATAAAGCCACGTTTACAGCCAAGCTGTCAATTAATTGAGACTTCCGTGTGAAATTGCCAATTAACGTTTTCCATCTACTGCGTAATGCTGGGGGAAATTGCTTCAGCCTGTTTTGTAACCGGCCCCTATTTGTTTAAACCAGCGCTGAGAGAAAATAACATTTCTGACTCGCAGACTGTAAAATCACCACCACTTAATTAAATCACTACTTATTCAGCTGTGCTCGAGTTGACAATAGAAAAGAAGCATTAACCAATTGTGAAACACTGACTGAAGCGCAGAATGTCTAATGCCGATACTCGTGATAATGTCATCTTTTGACCACGAGATGGCAGTAACAACACAACATCCTCCAGCTGCAGGAGCCATGATGGACTATTAGTGGTGGTGACCTACATGTGCCTTAATGAGAATCTCATTTAACATCATTTCATTTATCTCTGGAAAATCTATCAGAATTTAATCTTCTCTTTCCCAGATGCTCAATGAAACTTTTCCACACTCCCAAAGGGAGATATATTCCTTTTCAGAAGCCTGGAATTATCTGAGTTTTAGTAAAAGAATGAGCAAAAACCTTTTTTATTCTTTTGAACACAGGGAGCCCCTGGTGAGCGTGGATCCTCCGGTGCCAGTGGGCCTAAAGGCGCAAACGGTGACCCTGGCCGCCCTGGAGAATCTGGTTTGCCTGGTGCCAGAGTAAGCACTGATCACAAATACCACAATTAACATTTATATTTAAAAAAAAACGTAAACCGTTTGAAGTACATCTATGGCCTGATGTTTCATCACAAAACATCTACATTTACTCTTAGAAAACACGTATTGTGTGTTTTAGCTGTTCTTACAATGCAAATAATTTCCAAACAGTGATCATTTCCTCTTTGTACACAACCCCTCCAGAGGTTATAAAGAATCCATGCAGACTTCATTAACATCAGTAGCAGCTCATGTGCTCTCCTGCATACTTTAGCTTATCGTTATTTAAATCAGGAGATGAGCAGCTGATGAAAAGTGTTCCACCGCTCTAAAGTCTGCACACAGATGCGTGATGACTCATCTGGGCCTCCCCTCTTCATCTTCACTGACAGGGCCTGACTGGACGTCCAGGAGATGCTGGTCCTCAGGGAAAAGTTGGACCTTCTGTGAGTACCCTTTCAGGGATAAAAATCACCATACTGGTGCTCCTATGCAGCATTGTGGCATTTGTTCATTTTACCAAAACCAGGAGAATTAAGTGAGCAATTTCAGCAAATATGAAACACCCCCCCTCTAAATTGTTAATCTAAAAAAGTCAGCCCTTCCATTACAGAACCATTCTCACAAATGTTGTCATGGAGACTGAACTGTTCAAATTTGATAATGATCAGATTAATTGGATTTCACTTTGCTCAACTAGGGAGCTCCCGGTGAGGATGGACGTCCAGGACCCCCGGGCCCACAGGGAGCTCGTGGACAGCCTGGTGTCATGGGATTCCCTGGACCAAAGGGAGCATCTGTGAGTAATCACATGGAAATCCAAATTTAACCCTCAAAACAAACTTCAAAGAGTAGTTGTTGTTGAAAATTTGTTTTTTCTTTTGAGTGACATTAAAAATTGCAGCCCCCACTGGGACAGTAAATGTATTTTCCATCAAGATAATGAACACATGTTGATTGGGGTCCAGTAGAACTAGTTGTTATAATGGTCCAGTAAGTAACTGCAGCATCTGCTTCCTTTTATTAGGGTGAACCTGGCAAGTCTGGTGAGAAAGGTCTGGCTGGAGCTCCTGGTCTCAGAGTAAGTCCCTGCAGCTTAAGTGCTTTTTAACTCACTGGAGTCAAAATACTGTGTAGAAATTTTAGAGATTACATTTCTGCTGAGTTTTATATTTAATATATGTGTATATATATATATATATATATATATATATATATATATATATATATATATATATATATATATACTGTATATATATATCTTTCTTTTTTGTGTGCCCTTTTGCTTCATCTCCATTTATTCTTCCTCCCCTTAGGGTCTTCCAGGCAAAGATGGAGAAACCGGCGCTGCTGGACCCCCTGGCCCAGCTGTACGTATCACTCCCTTGTCCCTCCGCATATTGCTTCACCTCAGATATCATCTCCCCCTTTACTCACCCTGCGCATAAATAAGCAGAAAAGAGTATCTTCATTTAACCAGACAGCTTCTGTATCAGACATCTGTAAAATAAGTCCTGACGCTCTGGGACGGCGCTGAAGTTTTAACTTATTTGTCTGTTAGGGGTAGTTTTAATGTGCTACGTGATGACGATCAGTCAATCAATGATTTGTTTTCCCAAAACAGTGGAGTCTGGAGGTGCTCCATATGACATGTACACAAGGGAATCTGTAGTTGAACATACTACAGTGCTCTCTAAAGATGATCCATACCTAGCTTTTTAGCCTTGTCTCTGATCATTAAAAGCCTTTATAGATTGTATTTACTATACTCAGTTGTGTTGGATCTGAGTCTAAAGAGAAATTTTGATTTTAGGGTCCCGCTGGTGAGAGAGGAGAGCAAGGACAACCTGGTCCCTCAGGTTTCCAGGTGGGTCCTAAAGTTTTGTCCTCTGATTATTACAACCTTGACATATGTCTGGTGATAGATGTGAAAGCTGTGATGTATTACTGCACATGAATTTAACGTATTTTGTTCTTTCCTGCTGTCAGGGTCTGCCTGGACCTCCTGGTCCCCCAGGAGAGGGAGGCAAGCCTGGAGATCAGGTGAGTTTGCTCTTTTTGTTAAATATAGTCGACAAACAGGAACCAGCAACAATATTTTCAGGATCAGTTCTGCATCTCTGCCAGTAGAAAAAACTTGAGGTGCAGTAATCCAGGAGTGTGTGATATTTCCATGATAGTCCTTAAAATAGCCTCAGACAATGGCAATAAAAGTTAACTAGCATGACCTTGTTACACCATCAGCTGCTGTGATCTCACCTAAAGTGTTACTTCTCATATAAACCTTTCAGGGTGTCCCTGGAGAGGCTGGAGCCTCTGGTACTACTGGACCCAGAGTAAGCCGACAGACTCCATTACATTTCACGAGTTTGAGCGACCCACCGTCAGGCCTGCTGCTGATTGTCATTCTGTCACCTTTCAGGGAGAGCGTGGTTTCCCTGGAGAGAGAGGAGCTGCTGGTCCCCAGGGTCTGCAGGGTCCCCGAGGTCTTCCCGGAACTCCAGGAACTGATGGACCTAAGGTGAATCCAATTTTTCTTTGAAAGCAGGAACATCTTTCGAACTGACTGAGTCCTGAGGGCTGGCATATGTGCCTCTGTGATAATATTGTCAGTTGTCTGGTACATTTTTATCACCTACTTACGTTAAATAACTTCTCTTCAGTTTTTGTGCTTACTTAGAAAATGTCTTTTGGCTACCCTGATGTTTGTATTACTGAGTCACTGCAGCTCACAGAAGAATTATTCATTTAAGTAACAATTAAAGAAGAAGAAAGGAGGAAAATTTGTACATAACATGTGAGCTTTGCATGTGCTCTTTAACTTTAAATACATTTACATGCTGTGTCACGTTCATTTTTAAGAGCTTACTATTGATTTTGAGTCATTTTACTTTTTATGGTCCCTTTATTTATTTATTTTTTTCAATTGATCCATTTCTCGTAGGCACTTATCAGCTATCAACAAATTCAACTGCATTGTGAGGGCAGAAAAGGCTCAGTCTTGCTTCAGTTTCCAGGTTTATTTTCGTATCTGGCCAGATGTTTATCTGGCTTCAGGCCTTCTTCCCTCAAACACAGTATTAGGATTAGGGAGCTGGTGGTGATGGGAGAGGGGATGGCCAGGCAATAGCCTTTTTGAGGGAAGGAAAGAGCTTTTGAGTATATTCATGGCTGGCATGAAGGCTGTGTTCACACTGCCATGCCTGCAGAGTCATCAGCAGTTTGTGTTTTATTTTTATAGGAATTTTTGCTCTTCTGCCCTTAATATAAGGGTATATTAAGAAAAGGTTTACATAAATATGCTCCTTGCTTTCTCTATAAAGCAGTCCTGTAAAATTGTTATATTTATTTTTCTTCTCTGGTATACAACAGGGAGCCATCGGACCTCCTGGCTCCCTTGGAGCTCAAGGTCCCCCCGGCCTGCAGGGTATGCCCGGAGAAAGAGGAGGTGCTGGCATTCCCGGACCCAAAGGAGACAGAGTGAGTACTGCCACAAGCAGCTGTTGATACCTGTTTTACTGATCACATGACTGATTTGCATGTATTTTGTTAAAAAAAAAAAAAAAAATCCCTGTAGGGTGACATCGGAGAGAAAGGACCTGAGGGTGCTCCAGGCAAAGATGGTGCTCGAGTGAGTGGTTGTCATTAGTTTACTTTGTATGAACTGATAACGGCTCTGCTTAACATGGCACTCTCATATTGACCTTAACGCGTACTTAATGTTTTCTCAATTCCCATCACAGGGTCTCACTGGTCCTATTGGTCCTCTTGGCCCCTCTGGACCTAATGGCGAGAAGGTGATAATTTTTTATATCATTTATTTATTTTTTACTGTAGCTGGTGAATAAAAACACTATAACATCAAAAGACAAAGAGAAAGCATCTGTTTAACTTCTGGATGTGTGCTCAATAGGTTCTTGTGTTTTTAACAGGGTGAAACTGGTCCTGCTGGTCCTTCTGGAGTTCCTGGTACCCGTGGTACTCCCGTATGTGTCTCTGTGATTGTACAACATCAGTATCAGGGAAACTGTAACAGACAAATGCTTTTTTTCTGCAATAGAGGATCCTTGGAGTATTTTTTTAAGATCTGTCTTACCCTTACTGCATTGTGATTTGAGGTGGGTAGGGCAATAGTTTATTTTACAGTATACTAAGAGTATTGGTCCACTAGAACTGGCTGCTGCACACAAGTCTTCCACAATGGATAATTTATGTGTGGCTTTAAAGTATCCTGGCTCTGTGGGCAGGTAATAAAACTTGTGATGCTGTTTTTACTTGTCTGCATTTACTTTTTGTTGTTGCTTTTCAGGGTGACAGAGGTGAAACTGGATCTCCCGGGCCTGCAGGGTTTGCTGGACCGCCTGTAAGTAACATTAATGGGACTGAGCAGATCTTAGCAGAAGTGTCAGGACTCCAGGTTTAGAGACTGTGCACAAGGACATTTGCAGCTCCGGAGTCAAACTCCAGAGGATCTAGCACCAAAGTTCAAGTCATGCAACGACACTGCATCAATAGTCAAAGCTTTAACCACAAGTGCACGGTCCACCACTTTTATATTTTTCCTGGTAATGATAAATAAATATATTAATTACAACACACTGGTTTGATATTAAATCACCAGAGAAACAGCAGACAGCCTTAAAACTTTCAGAACTGTCATGTTTTCAACCGGATGAGGTTTTGTTTTGTTCCCTGACAAGTAAGATTAAAGTTACCTTACCTTAAGAGACGCCAATCTGGCTCAGCTTTGCTCATTTTAAACCTTTCTATTTATACGGTCCTAAAATAAATATGAATATTTAGCTGTAGACGACCAGTGTCATCAATTCAGATGTCAGGCAGACATCAAACAAAAACTTTTAATCAGCCTCACGCCTCCAAAAGTGTTCCAGTCAATAGTTTTTGTAATTTGGTGCAATTTATAATCCATTTTCTCAAGGACTCCTGATGATTAATTATTGAATTCATGTCAGTTTGAATAACACCACAAGGTGTCTAAATCATTTTGCGGTTAATAGACTGAAGCGCTGCAGCTCATCACGCAGACCGAAACCAACATTTATCTCTCAGTAGTTTTATAATCCCAGACGGGTCAAAGCCTGAGCTCGCATGTAATTAACATGGCTGTTCTCCTTCAGGGTGCTGACGGTCAGCCTGGAATCAAGGGCGAGCAGGGAGAGACTGGACAGAAGGGAGATGCTGGCGCTCCAGGACCCCAAGGACCCTCTGGGGCCCCTGGACCTGCTGTGAGTTTCTAACTTAAGATTTTCAACGTGCTCCGTGTTTTGTTTGTGAATGAATGTCATGATTACGATACAGGATCATGGCATCAGTGATGGAAACACTGACAGACAGCATTCATTTTTTCTTTCAGGGTCCCACAGGTGTTTTTGGACCTAAAGGTGCCCGTGGTGCTCAGGGACCTCCTGTAGGTGACAATACAAAAGCCATTTACTTTTTTTTTTTTTTTTTTTTTTACCATTTTATGTTATCTAACTGATTATTTCTCTTTCAGGGTGCCACTGGTTTCCCCGGTGCTGCTGGTCGAGTAGGACCCCCAGGTCCTAATGTAAGTTCCCTGAACCTGAGTTTCGATTTGTCACTTTGGTCTCATGGTTTTTCTTTATACATAATTGTGAATTAAATAACTAAGTAACATTATTCACTGTTAAGTTATGAGATTCGAGTGTCACGCAGCAGATCTGATGGCATTTGAAAGGCTGATTCATACGGCTGAACAGATGCAGTCACATCTTCGGAAAACCCTCTTTTTTATCACCTGACAACCCCATTTAATTTTCACCTTCATCGTCTTCACACCCACAATTTTGTCTGACACAGTGGCTGCTGCAGAGCTGAGGTTCAGAATACGTTGGCACCACACACTGCAAAGAACAACTCTGATCCTGCTGACTTGAGATATGCATTGATCAAAAGATATTCAAATATTTAAAAAGACATTTCAATTTAATTTAGTCCCTGCCTGCACGTTAAAATGTGTCTTGCATATTTGGAGAGAAAATTACAGCAAAGCATGTGTTTCTTCCAGGGTAATCCTGGAGCTGCTGGTCCCGCCGGTCCTCCTGGGAAAGATGGACCCAAGGGCATAAGGGGAGACGGCGGACCCCCTGGAAGACAGGGCGATGCTGGTCTCCGTGGTCTTGCTGGGCCTGCTGGAGAAAAAGGAGATGCTGGAGAGGATGGTCCAGTTGTGAGTTGGACCTTCTTTGTTCTTTATATATACTGGAACCCACTGATGTGCTACTCGAAGTAGCACACAAGCACCTTTAGCCCCCGCCCCCCCGACTTGTTCTGCTTCTATCTACGGTGTTCCTCTCCTTCAGCATCATCACTGTCACTACAAATGTCCCTTGTCATTAGAATCTGATTATCAAATGTATTATTTTTCCAGTTTTGCACCATCTGTGGACTTTCATGTAGTCCTGTAGGCTCCAAGAAACGTTTTGATGAGTTGAGGATGGCAGTATAGCACACTGTACACGCACACACAGAGCTGTCAGTGTCCATCGCCAACTGTAATATCAGGCATAGAAAAGTGACAGAACAGGGCGGAAAGAGCCCAGAGACAGAGTAATGACCCGTTCCTTTTACCTGCACACACATGCAGGATGAGCATTAGACTCACCCACGAGAGCCCCGTCAAGATAATGACACATTACAGATTACTGCACACTCATGATGACAGCTGCTGCGCCGGCCTCCCTGCCTCCCTATGGATGACATATATTAAATCTGGAGACCCATCTCAGCACATTAATGTCTCAGTCGGCCGAACGGTGTATCTCTGCTGTCACCGAGAGTTAGCTGTTTATTGTCAGCCGACCACGGCGGATGAAACAAAGCAGAGATACAGCGAGCTGATCGATGCCCCGCTTTGGTGTGGGATTTGTGCTTGTCCCAGGTGGCAAAAATGACAGAAAAGAAAATGGAGTACACGAAAAAAACAGGATGCCAATAAAACATGCTACGAGACAGCGTGGAGATGATAAAAAAGCAATCAAACAGCATTTAAAGTTTAATGCTTGCTGATGAAAAAAAACAAACAAACCAGAAACAAAAAACTGTGTGCAATACACTTGGTGTATATATTGTATATATTGGAAATTATTTTTATTACTGATGTTTTACATATGGAAATTATATACATTATCATTCCTTTTATACCTCTCAGGGTCCCCCAGGCCCCTCAGGCCCTCAGGGTTTGGCTGGTCAGCGCGGTATCGTCGGTCTGCCTGGACAACGTGGAGAGAGAGGTTTCCCTGGTCTTCCAGGACCATCTGTAAGTAAACACACCATGTGGTTCATCAGATCATTGAAAGCAAAAACACGGTGGATAATCTGCAGGACTAAAAAAAGAAAAAGCAAAGAAGGAAATCATGTCATTTCACACAGAAAAACACGGATAAGTAGCTCTGAAGGTTTGTTTTTTCACAAGGTGCCCCTCTTTTCATCACAACTATGCTTCTTTTTTGCCTGATTAGATATTAGTTTATTCGTGACTGTCAGCCAGATTCAGAGTAATATATAAGCTGTGACTGGTTGGTTACGTGAGGTGGTTTTTGACATCTATTAAGATCAGATGACAAAAAAAACACACAGACTTCATACATATTCATGAATCCGAGAGAATCTCAGAGTTCCATGGTTCATTTCCATAAAAATGAAAACAGACGTGTCATCTCACACACAAACCAGGGCTCCTCTGGTAAACCGTCTTCCATTTCATGTTGAAAGTGTCATGTGGACATGTGGGCCTTCACTGTTGGATTTGTAAAATAATCCTTTAACTCAGCCAGAGATGCTTCATAGATCTGTGATCTGTCACATTTAAAGAGAGTAGTGGATCTCATTACTGACACAGTCCAGGCAGACTGTTTTAGAGTATCCCTGGATTTGATGATTTCCATTCCTCTGGAAATAGAACAGCCTTTCTCGCTGTACATCAGTGTGTCTTAATGTCTTTAAACATCAAGGTAGAATATCTTAACTCCAGTTCTGCAGTGTACTGTATCCGCTTCATTTTCTACATTATAGACCAGCTGGTTGCTGCAGGCTGTGAGGACGATGTCCATTTTTAATTAGCTTTCTTTGTCCCTGATGATCAGTTTCCTTTGTTGCCAATATATAGATGATGATGATGATGCTGATGATGATGCTGCTGCTGCTGCTGCTGCTGCTGCTGCTGATGATGATGATAATGATGATGATGATGATGATGATGATGATGATATGCTGACTGAATAATGTAAAAAAAAAACAGCTTCACACTTAGTGACAGGATCTCTGTGTTGTTCCAGGGTGAGCCTGGGAAACAAGGAGCTGCTGGTACTGGTGGGGACCGTGGACCCCCTGGACCTGT
This sequence comes from Arothron firmamentum, assembly GCA_016586285.1. Classification (NCBI taxonomy): domain Eukaryota; kingdom Metazoa; phylum Chordata; class Actinopteri; order Tetraodontiformes; family Tetraodontidae; genus Arothron; species Arothron firmamentum. The sequence continues at coordinate 29,639 of BJFM01002079.1, read as the reverse complement.
CGGACCACCCGGTCTGACAGGACCTTCTGGAGAGCCTGGTAGAGAGGTGAGAGAGAGGTGTTGATTAAAAATACGCTGTTATTTGCATCGTATACACATTTGCATTGTCCTGTGTATTAATGCGCTTGTTGGAGGGGGTTCACTACGCATGAAATCAGCATTCAGCAGGACATCTGTCTTGGTGGGAGGTGGAAGATGTTCATGTTTGATGCTGTGTTGTCATCTGACAGGGAAACCCAGGATCTGATGGTCCTCCTGGAAGAGATGGTGCTACCGGAATCAAGGTTGGAAACACAGGCTACAAAAGTGTAGTCACATAGCGAAAGCCAACCTTCGCGTACTGTACTTGCTCTGACGTGACCGACTCTTTTGCTGGTTCCCTGCAGGGTGATCGTGGTGACACTGGCCCTGCTGGATCACCTGGTGCTCCAGGTGCTCCTGGTGCTTCAGGTCCAGTCGGTCAAACTGGCAAACAGGGAGACAGAGGAGAGTCTGTGAGTAATAACACCAATAAACATGGTGAAATGGATTTGTTTCATTACAGAGTAAAAGATTATGATTAACATCAAGCAATATGAAAAGTGGAAATAACCGAACTTTAAATGTAGGTTCTGCTGTAATAATAGGGTTCACAAGGACCTGCTGGAGCCCCAGGACCAGCTGGAGCCAGAGGAATGCCCGTAGGCTCAATTTTGATTAAGAGTTGGACAAACAACATTGAAATATTTTTTAAATCAGTCATGGAAAATCATTTGACATTTTCATCATTTTTCCTAACTATTTTTAATTGTGTTATTGCTACCAGGGACCTCAAGGTCCTCGTGGTGACAAGGGTGAGGCTGGAGAAACTGGTGAGAGAGGACAGAAGGGACACAGGGGTTTCACTGGTCTGCAGGGTCTGCCTGGACCTCCGGTAAATGGATACTTGCAGTACATAATATCGAAAATTCATCTGTATCGTGTGTTGCTCATCACATCAATGTCTCATACTGTACCTTGGGATTAAAATGATTACAATTCAAAGCTAAAGTACAGGTAATGTGTAGTCTAAATATGAATATATTTTTTAGGGCCAAGCTGGAGATCAGGGTGCTACTGGACCTGCTGGACCTGCTGGACCAAGAGTGAGTACTGGTGCCAGCAGAAGTCCACCAAGCTACCGCCAAGAATCCGATCACACAATTAATGTTTCTGGTGCTTTCTTGACTATAGGGACCACCAGGACCAGTCGGCCCCTCAGGAAAGGATGGAGCAAATGGTTTGCCAGGACCCATCGGACCTCCTGGACCGCGTGGTCGAAGTGGGGAAACTGGTCCTGCTGTGAGTGCCTGAACTTTTAATCTGAGCTGGATTTAAAAACAAAACGAAAAAAAAAAAAAAAATCTATATTATACATCATAAAGAAAATGAACAGAAGAGAAATGCAGGATTATTTTGATTAAAGGATGTAAAAAAAATGTAAAAATAATGATGTCAGTATTTTCTTTTCCTGTTTTCCAACCTCAAAAATATAAATAGTGAAACTAAAATGTGAATTTTCATTTTCTTTGATATTAATAATTCATTGTATAAATTTATACAAATTGATAAAAAAAATGTGTTTATATTTACAATGATTTGTCACCAACAAAGTGAAATTGAACTAAAACAACAAACCGTGGTGCCGTGTGTGAGGGCTGAAGTCACCGATAAGAACAGATTGCTGAACAGATGGCAACATTTCCTACGCAGCACTGGCAGACAAATCATGTGCAAAACAGCAAAAAATGATGTCTAAATGTTGATTATTGCCATATTTACATTTCTTGTCAGGGTCCCCCCGGAAACTCTGGGCCGCCCGGTCCTCCTGGACCTCCTGGTCCTGGCATTGACATGTCCGCCTTTGCCGGACTGGGTCAGACCGAGAAGGGTCCCGACCCTCTCAGGTACATGAGGGCCGACCAAGCCTCCGGAAACCTGCGCCAGCACGACGCTGAGGTCGATGCCACGCTCAAGTCTCTCAACAACCAGATTGAAAACATCCGCAGCCCCGAGGGATCCAAGAAGAATCCCGCTCGCACCTGCAGGGATCTGAAGCTCTGCCACCCAGACTGGAAGAGCGGTGAGTGACAGCAAAAGGAATTGGCGCAAGTAAAAGGATTGGGGAGGCAGAAAATCTGAGTTTAGGTCATTTTAAAAGATTTTTTTTTTTTTTTTTAAGTATTTTGTAATTCGTGCTAGCGAGGTAACACTCCAGCATACATTAAAATCTGATCACATGTCGCTGTGATTTAATTAATGTGATATCAAGCGTGTTGATAAGAAAGCTACAATTATATTGGGATAATCCCTTCTTTCCCCACAGGAGAGTACTGGATTGATCCTAATCAGGGATGCACCATCGACGCCATCAAGGTCTTCTGCAACATGGAAACAGGAGAAACCTGCGTCCACCCCAAGCCTTCAAGCATCCCACGCAAGAACTGGTGGAGTAGCAAGAGCATGGACCGCAAGCACATCTGGTTCGGCGAGACAATGAATGGAGGATTCCACGTGAGTGACACGTGCAGTATTTTTTGCCAGATGTTGGTCACTTGTAACAGATATTAACGGGTTTATACTCCTCACTTGTGAGCAGTTCAACTATGGTGACGACAGCTTGGCACCAAACACCGCCGCCATCCAGATGACGTTCCTGAGGCTGCTTTCCACTGAGGCCTCTCAGAACCTCACCTACCACTGCAAGAACAGCGTGGCCTACATGGACGCCTCCACGGGCAACCTGAAGAAGGCTGTGCTGCTGCAGGGCTCCAATGACGTGGAGATCAGAGCTGAGGGCAACAGCCGCTTCACCTACAGCGTTTTGGAGGATGGCTGCACGGTAAGAAGAAAAACCTATGAAGACACATGTGCACATGCACACAAACACACACACCTCACTCTTGTTATCGACTGTCACCCAGGCAATCTTATTATCTGCAATTTCACAGTAGGTCACAGGTTATTTAGCAGCCATTGTATTTCTCTTCCCTCTGTGCAGAAACACACAGGACAGTGGGGCAAGACGGTGATCGAGTATAGATCGCAGAAGACCTCTCGCCTGCCCATTGTGGACATCGCCCCCATGGACATCGGCGAAGCACATCAGGAGTTCGGAGTCGAGGTCGGCGCAGTCTGCTTCTTGTAAAGAAAGAGGGATTGAAAACAAGCGAGATAAGTGGAACAAATGAACAAGGAGCACACTTTAGATAAAGGAAGAGAGAATGAGTGCAAAAAGAAAAATCAAGACACTTTTTTTTCATGGGACTTTTTTTTTTTTTTTTAAATAAAAAGTGCTTTTTTTCCAAGTCAAACTCCGTAGGATATCTGCACTGATTGGCACCAGCAACTGTCCTCTGTGATTCTGCAGCTTTTCTTTCAATCGCCACGCACCCCCACCCAAACCTCCACCCCCTCGCGGACGCAGAGCACTCCCCCTAATCAGCGAACAGCAACCCCTTCCATACCCCCCCTCGATGGAGGAAGTACGAGGAGGACGAGGGAATGTGCCAGGGAGCAAGAGAGAGAGAGAGAGAGGCAAAGGAATGTGTCGGCGTTATTTATTTATTGTTCAGATTTTGGTCCCGGGTGTGGAAGGACTGAGTTTATTGCTAACTAATAAGAATCCCACTTATTCATTATTTAATCAAATGCTGTCGTCCATCATCCTCTCGTACTTCCTCCTTCATTCCAGACGCCGTATCTGCTACACCAAAAAGCAAAAAATTGAGCTACGTAGAAAATGCAGGCATTCCTGTTTCTACCATGTGTATGAAAATTTTACTGTGTATTATAATAAAAGTCAATGGTGCTATTGTTGTAAATCGGTCTGCATTTTTTAACAACTGGATTCTCATACAGTATATCGTGACTTGTGTATATGTATGTATATATATATGGATATGTGTGTATACATATATATACAGTTTCTCAGAAAGAGCGTCTTGTACGTGAGCTTGGATTTTAGGGGGATAAATGTGCCTCATCCCTCCTACTTCACTATAAACAAATATACCCATTAGGACTATTTCATTCATATTTTGATTTAATTCAAGTTTAAATTTCCTGTATAATTGTGTTTTTCCAAAGCTACCTCACGCTATAAACCATCCCAAATCAAACAAAGGCTTCCTCTCACAACTAGTTTCTCTAGATTTAATCAACATTTCCATGACCAAAGTATATGATTTCAAGTTTCATCATTGAGCACCATCCCATCCTCTGTCACCTTTGACCCTCTAGTGCCGTCACAGCGAGTGTGCCCTCTGCCTTGGCGTGCAAATTCACAACAGAGGACAAGAGTCATGATTCAGTTGTGCCGCCAGCACAGAGGGCTCCCTTGTGTGAGGTTGTGTATATTTTTATTATTAATAATAGTTTTATTATTAATAATAATAGCATTATTATATTATGATCATGACTTGTTTTTGTTACATTTTAATTAATGTAAATTGGAAATAAAAAAAACAAAATCAATCAAGAGTGAAGTCCCTTTTATTCATTTCATCAGTGAGTTTGTTGAAAATACTAGGGTGAGAATATTTATATAAGGATATACTCTTTTTATAAATTAATTTACTTTTATTTTGGTAAATATTCCAATAGATCAATTATTTGATTGTGTGGCTCCCTTTGTGCAAAGGAACGGAGTCACTTTGACAAAAAACTTCACCATTAAAAGAAAAATCTACAGAAAATAACATTTATGGCATACAAAGGCATTAAGCCATGCAGAAAACTGAGTCAATTTTAGACACTTATTTGCTACATTTAACATTCAAGAACTAAAAGTTACAACAACGTGTTTTACAAAGTTATTCAGAAACACTTTTTATCTACATTCCTTCTTCCTGCGGTCTGTCAAGAACAGGTCCTGACCTCAACCCTGCTGTTCCAATTCCAGATTTCATTTAAACTCAGAGGGCTTCCTCTTCAACGACACACTTCAATGACTTTAACAAGAACACATTCAGCACTTTGTGGTACACACAAGTATCATAGGCTTTGCCTTCGCTCTTACAATGTCTGAACATTTTTTTTTTTTTTGAATGAATGAATTTCTTTACAAGAATCTTCAACATTCAGCTAAACATGTAGGATCTTTCACAGAGTACAAGAACAAGACTGGCTGCTGTGCTAAAGTAGCTCTGTGGCCCACAGTAGGCACAGTGGTGCTAAATGCTAATATGTAAAAACACAGCCAGAAGGTAGCATTTATGTTTGCACATGATTATCAGACTCAATGAATGCAATTTGGCATCTGACCCCCTCACACCAGCGGTGTCGGTACCCAGTCTTCGACAGCTGTAACCCAGTAAGGTTTTCTGTCCTCCCAGGCAGAAAACAGCTTTCTCCACGGCATTTAGGAAGCAATTATTCACCCAGTAGGACAGAAAACACGGTTGGATTATGGTCTGTGTTTCAACGTCTCAGACTAAGAGAATTTTGTAAGAGCATTGATGAGTAGTACAGTAGCACAGTGAATTGTTTGCAATATGAAGGGCTCTTCAAAAGAAATTCAAGAATTATGAAATATGAATTTTTTTTTGAGTGGCAACAAAGGTTTCAAAAAATAATGTTATTGCTACTGTAACTAAAATATATTAGAGTAAATGGAAATTTGGCTCTTCATCCAATCAGGTTTTATGAATAAGAGCTGAGCTAGACATTGTACTGTATTCACTTCACATCAAAACCAGCCCGCAATCTAAAAAAACCTCAGTGTCTTGATGTTATTTGTTTACGGCACCTTGAAAGACATTCAATTATGATGCAGCTATATGGAAATCAGGACAATTTATATGCAGCATGAAGGAGACTGAGTGGAGCATGACTCCAGATGAATTAAAGATCAGCTTCCCTCAGGATAAATAACAATACAAATCTAATCATCTGGTCTAGAACCTGAATCTGAAATGCCTTTGTACTAATCAGTGGCAGCTGTAAAAAGCTGTCCGGATATTTTAGAGCTTACGGCAGCAGCTTGGAGACAAACCAGTTCAACGTTGGCTTCTGTGGCTTGTTGAGAGTAAATTTAGATCAGCAACCAAAGTGAAACAACTGAAGTACAGAGTGTGGCAAAAATCTTTTTTTTTTGTTTTTGTGCAGAAGAGTAAAAGTAGTAGACAGAATGAAAACTCACACACACACACACACACACACACACACACACACACA
>BJFM01002079.1:0-23372 GCA_016586285.1 Arothron firmamentum | reverse complement strand
CACACACACACACACACACACACACACACACACACACGGAGTGAAATAAATAATTAGAAGCAGACACTCATTAGAGTTCTCCTTCTTGACCTTTTAATCACACTTCAACTGATTAGTGTTTTTCCAGTCCTCCTTAAGGGTCAGTTGGTCAAAGACTTCTAATTAGGCCTAAATGAAAGATAAAGGAGCACAGACAGAGACAAAAAGAAACCAGGGAATAAAGAATACACGGGCTTTGGTCTGCTGCAGCATACCTCTGTCCTCCGTTGCTACTTTTGTGGGCAGTATTTTAGAAACCAGTGCTTAGAGTGTCTGTCTCTGTGGGGGTCTTACGGGGGCTGGGCAAGCTCTTCAGGTACTCCAGATGCCTCCGGGCTTCGGCCTGGTTCTGCCTCACATAGTACACGACGTACACAATGACCATGAAGAACCATACGAACATGGTTATTAGCATGGCGATGTCGGTGGTCTTCCTGTGCAGGCTGCAGAAGTTCACTCCGGAATCTAAAAGTTTGACCAATGGCTGACCCGCATGCTCTCCCTGCGACCCCGGGTCTTCCCACCTGCTCCCCTCGCCCATCCCCCGAATAGAGCTTTCGCAGATGATCCCGTTGACCGTCTCGGGCTCCAGGTGGAGGGTCTCCATCAGCTCCTGCAGGGCGCAGTCACAGTGCCAGGGGTTGTGGTAAAGCCTCGTCTTGGCGCGAGTGGAGCCAAACTCATTGCGGTTGGCCTGCCTCAGCTGGTTGTGCGAAAGGTCCAGCAGGCGCAGCTCAGGCCCCAGGTGGCGCAGGGCCCCCGTAGCAAGCGAGTCGATGCGGTTGTGAGACAGGTACAGGTCCCGTAGGTTGATCAAGTCCCGGAAAGCACTCTCGGGAAGGTTCCGGATGTAGTTGTGCTCCAGGTGGAGGGTGACCGTTTCCGGTGGGATATCCTCCGGGATCTCCCGCAGCCCAGCGTCTGAGCAATGCACCGTAGCTGTATCCCAGGAGCACTGGCAGTTAACGGGGCATTGGGGCGACGCTTGGCCCCACAGAACAAGGAAGAGCAGCGAGACAGACAGCCAGGAATGAAAATCCACCCGTTTACCACTCCACCGTCCTCCGGCGCAGCTGGTACGTCTCTCCTCACACCAGCCTGTGCTCATCGCCTCACCATAGCCCCCTGACGCACACCAGGTCCCAATCAGACACCACCCAGGGTTACACAGGGAGAATCCGTCAGACTGATGGGAGAAAAAAAACAAAAAAGGGGGGTCAGCATTAAAACAGCGTCCCACCCACAGCCTGATTCGAGCACATGCAATCAGAGTGAGCGCTGACAGCGGAGATTATGATATTTTGGAGGAGGAGAAAATGGGGTCAGTGGGTAAAGAGATTGACAATGACATGCCGCTTGAAGCTTAAGCCTGTTCTGTCTAAAATGTACAACACTGGACACAAACAACCGTTTGAGTCCCCCTGCAAAAAAAGAAAGAAAGAAAGAAAAATAGGACCAAACGCAGCAGTAATCAACAAGTGATCCGTAATGTGTTAAAAGAGTAAATTAATCAGTGCATATTCAATCTCTTACATGCATTAGGCTACTTCTTTTTTTTCTCCTTCATGATGTTTTTTGGACAATTCATCATAATTCATGGGCTGAAGGCAGGGCGGTGGGAGGGAGGGATGAAGTTAGAAAGGTGGCATCGATTGCCTGCTGCACTATTAACAGCAGGAGCATCAATCCTGCCTTTTTCCCTAAGTGTCAATAGGTGACAGGGATGGGAGGAAGCCTCCACCCGCCACTTCTGCGACCGAAACCATCCCAAACAGGCTCCAGAATACATCTTTCATGACTCTTAAATTATTTGAAACTGCTTTTTTTAGGCTCCCTGAAAAACAGCGTCGTTGCAGTTCTGCTGGGGCGAATCAGCTGTTTACAGAACGATTTGTGGGGTTTTTTTTGGTTCCCCTCTCCTCCTCCTCTCCTTGAATCCGATTAGAAGACCGTGCGTTCAAGCGTCGTGCGCTTTCTGCTTCCACCGCCTCTGTAATAGAATCAGAGCTGCCGTTTGTCTCCATGGTCCGGCGCGGACCTCAGATTTAAAGGTGATTGCATGACTGACGGCCCGGGAACGTCAGCCAAGTGGCCCGGACGTCCTAATTAACATTTACCACTGAATATGGAGCATGCAAACGATCAATTAACAACAAATCTCTGCGGGATAATTAGGAATGGGGACTGAAAAGGCGAGCAGGGCAGACAGCTGACTGCTTCAGATGATAACTGCATGGTATCATTGACGTGATACACTCCTCTTTTGATATTACTTTCTTTATATTAAGATATTAAAGATAAAGCCCTAGTCAGGTGTTTACGCATCCTTAAAAATCGCAGCCATCGCGACCTTTAACAACTTTCGCATCTTATAATTTTGTTTTCGGCGAATTTTTAAAAGGTTTCCACCACCCAAGGCTACAATTAGAACTATTACCGACTAGAATGAAAGAAACCTATTAAGCAAACTGGCACCACTTAGTTGAAATTAGAGTTGTCACTTACCTGTGAAACGGTTCCTTAAGTTTTCGATCCAGGTGGATTTTGGTTTGGTTTTTTTTTCAAAGACTAAAATCCTTTTGCGCTTTTCCTTGAGATCCGTGGCGACAGCAGACCGAGAATCATCTTCTTTAGTGAGGAGTCATCAGGAGAGAAATAAAGTGTGAGCAGCACCAGGAGCGCAGTCGTGGTTTGTCGCCTGTAGACGGATTCATAGCAACAATGATGTGGGGGCAAACTCCCTCCTCCCTCCCCGTGCGCGTGTTCGTGCGCGCGAATGCAAACATGTGAGGTGTATCATCATCAGCCCCTCGTGTCCCCACCATCAGTCCTTCTAAAGGAGACACTGGTTGCTTCTGTATGAGATATTAACCTAATTAGCCGCAGATACAATTAGATTCCCGCTGTCACGCTTCCTGCAAAATAGGAATTCCAGGCAGTTACAGGTACCCTGGTGCAGACGGTTCACGGCGAATAATGCAATAAAACACACTTGCATTGCATTTCTAATTGAAATAAAAAGCTCACTGCAGAGCTGGTGTGCACGTGTCACTGATGTTGGACTGGGGCTGTTTGGGTAAATATTATATTCCATTCACAGCTGCCATGGTGACACAAAGCATGACCCCTGTGATAGAACATCATTAAAAGGAGGCTGCAGCTCCTCTTTCTCGTTGGGCTGACTGTTGGAGGTCAAATAGATTCAGACCTCATCTATTGCTCTGCAACCACTTGAAAATACAACGAAACGGTGCATCTGCCTGCACCTCCGTGCAAGCATGCACATAATTGTATGTATTCATATATTTATGAGTGCCTGGAAAACCTGAGACTCACATCCTCACCAGGGTCACACATTTCCATATAAATAATAAGATTATGGAGCTCACGTACACACTGATACGTGTTGCATGTTCAAAATGTTATTCAAGGAGATCCTCTTCCTCAACCATAAGCAGCATCCGTATCTGCCAGTTCCTGCAAAAGCCCCCAGCCTTTCTCCTTCCCATAAACACACTTTTTAAAAAAGCACTTCATTCCTGTCATATGCATAAAGGATTCTGCAGGCCCCAGACAGTTTGTCCCATTTTCCAGCTGAAGCGAAGGAATTCGCCTGAGCACAGGTGTCGTTCCTGCGTTTACAGCGGCGGTGACAAAAATGCAGAGTGAGAGTGAGAGAGTGAGAAAGTGAGAGAGAGAGAGAGAGAGAGAGAGAGAGAGAGAGAGAGAGAGAGAGAGAGAGAGAGAGAGAGAGAGAGAGAATCCACACCCCAAATGCACTGCATCTTGTCTGTTTTTCAGGTCACCAAGCTTGGAGTGGATGGCAGAGTGACGGGCAAGAAGTTCAGTTTGCAGCCTGGGAGAGTAAAGAAAGTGAGTCCAGAGAGACGGAGGCGCTGAGCCTGTTCACACATGAAACTGCACACTAAGACACCCGTGCTTTCCAGCAGAGGACATTCAAATCTGGTTCAGTAGACTGAGAATCTGTAGCCTTATCAGTCCTCCTGATGGGAAACGTAATTTTTAGTTTAGCCCTTTATTGTTGCGTTCTGTACCGTCAAAGGAGTCCAGGAGGCTGTGCAGACTGGAGCAGGAAATAAACCTAACAGAAGAGTTCTTGTAACTATCCTGACTTCTCTGGGGACTGAATCCACTGACAACAGGTCATTTTTTCCACAGTGTGGCCAAACGGGAGTTGCCAGTGCTTGAGTCATCTAAAACTGCTTACAAACCAGCGCGGAGGTTCAGTCAGCTGCCCTGTGAGAAACTACAGCGCAGACAGAAAATCATCCCTGCTGACACCACAAAGTGTATGAAAAAAATGCTTTGTGGGTAATTTGGTGCAAAGAAAAGGATTACTGCTGGCATCATTGAGGGGAAACAGAGCAAAAAGAAAAGAATGTGTTTTTGGAGATGCCTTGAATTTTTAAATTAATACTTAAATAGCACAGCAAGCAGATCGGTCTTATAAAAAGCCTGAATTTTGCATGAAAGGGTAAAGTGGTGGCCGCCAGCCCAGATCAATACTTATTAGTCAACAAGTCTGTGATGTTCTTCCTTTCAGTCAGCACACCTGTGATTACACGGTCACAGCGTACACTGTTGCCAATTCCTGCTGCTTTTTATAAAGAGGTGAATGTTTGGAAACCAGGGTCGTCTTCTCCATCTCTTTAGTGATGGCTCTAAAGTGATGGCTTTAGTGGCACACCAATCTCCAAATGGTGTGTCACTAAAGCCTCCAGACCAGATTCAAACCAGCGTGTGCATGAAAGACGAGGTTATTGTGTAGAAAAACACTTTTAAAGTGTTAAAACAGTGTTAAAACACTGCGGTACTGAAGGCGGAGCAACGCTGAAATTTCTGATGACATGTGGATGTGACAAGTGTGTGACTGTTAAATATGCAAACTCTGATTTGAAGCAGGAGCGGAAACAGGCATGCACGAGAGCATCCTTCTGCAAAACGCAATAAAAAAATTCATAACGGGGTAATGTGGAGTATTAATGAGAAAATTCAACCAACGTCCCCCGACACTAGCGCATGGAAATTGACTGTGGCTCACCCCAGTGTTGCACCGCAACCTTGTCGTAAGAAGCGCCTCTTTGTGGCATCTGAAAATTCTCAGGATTCATCAGACCTCATTATTGATGCTTTGATGTTCGAGCGACGCAGAAGTAGCCTCCTGTCTTTGTTGTTGTGGCATATTTTGTCAGCAAGCTAGAAATGAAAGGGTGACTAGCCCAAATTTCGATATAACTCAATCCTTGAAAGGTGAGACTGGTGGGTGGGGTGGGGGGGGGGGCTTCTGAGGCTTTGAAGGCGTTCAGTCTCTCTGCGTCATATTTCCTTGGGAGGGGCAAAGACACCAGGGAAAATGGGTACTTAAGCGATGTAATGTAGTTCAAGAACTTTATTTAAAGAATAATTGCTTAGAAAACAACTGATCTCCTAGAATTGCATGACATGATAGTACTGAGTCATAATTGGCTGCAATTTCCAGCCTGGTGAAGCAGAACAGCGTGTATCAGGGTTGAGCCCAGCTCTGATCATGGATGGACCCCACCTCATAACAAACTGCTGCTGGCTGTGCACGCCAATCCTTCAGCTGCGGCTTCCATTTGCGGGGGCCTTTGCAGCTGCCTGCAGGGTCCTCCGGGCCATTTCCAACGCTCCCTCCATGCTCTTGTTCCCGCCAATAAATCCTCCAGCGTGGACGAAGATGCAGCCCTTAATCCCACTGAGCTCTGACAGCGCTTCGTCACGAATGCCGCGCCACTCTTCCAGCAGGGGCAGCCTGCAACAGGAAGACAGAAGGAAGCTGAGTTTACAGATGGGAACTATATGGTCAACTGCTCATGTCCCGCTAACGCATGATTAAGACAAACACATCCTCTTGCATTTATTAATGTTGTGAATATCTTTCATTTCATTCATTACAATTACCTTTTAACTACCTAAAAACTCCTTTTTTGTGTGAAAATCCTTCCTTCCATGATCAATGCAGGTTTTGCATTTGACTATATGATATTTGAATGTATTTCTATTTTAGCTTACATTTCTGACGGGTAATCAGCTTTATTTTTCTAATCTTCTTTTACTAATCAGTATTTACTATACAACTATTGCATATGATCAGATATTGTCAGCAATCATTCTTTGAAGCAAGGCAAGATATATGTTTGCTGGAATATCGTTTGACTGCTCATTAATAGAGTTATTATAAAGAATTGCTAGTTGCAACATGAAAAAAATATTCATCAAAAACATTTGTAAATCTGTGCAAATGTGACCTACGTGATTGCAGTTATAACTACAATGTGCCTGAGACCATTTATTTCAGGAAAGCTTTGTGCTATAGAAGGAAAACTGTTGCAGTAACAAGTTCCACTGTAATCAGCTCCAGCAAACAGGCCGGCAACAGTCAGCCTCATTCTGGTCCAGTAATATGGGACAAAATGTGCCACTTGAACAGGAGCTGGGTGATGGCAATCTCACACTGGGATGAAAAAGATTTGCTGTCTCGATGTTTATGAGCTGGTCTCGAAAAAATGGGTGCCACTTTCAGATCTTGATGATTCATAAAAATGTAAAGCAGCTCGTCTCCCAGCGACTGGAACTAGACCACACGGATGTCTGCAGGCTGGTCCATCAGACCGATCGCATCAATTTTACTGGGGTCAGTCTTGTCTTGATGGAGTCATCACAAACCAATGGTAAATTTAAGCACGTTTTATGTTTTAGATCAATATTTTAGCGTTCACCTCTTGCCAACTGCACTACTTTTAAAACAGACTATAAATGAGTGTTTAAATCTCCTTCTAGCATATCTATCTCAATTATCTCCCTAACCTCCACATGATGGACACCTTTTAGATGTAATAACAAGAGTGAAATCAACATTAAATCATGTCCTTTCTAAACAACACCATAACCTTTTCTTAGGAAACACTCGACAATCTTAATCTTGTGGGGACCATTATAGGACAACATGTGGCGGAGAGCATTGCAAACCTCTAATCCCTGTTAAATGAATCAGACAATCGATAGCTCCACAGTATGGCTTGGAAACGATCTCAACGGGAAAGGTCAACAGGGCTGGTAATGAGGGAAAGAGTAGGTGGAAGATGACTTGTTGTTACGACAGACCAGGAAGCTGCAATTCTCAGGATGACCCGTCTAAAACAAGAGCACAATTAGCAAATACATTTCACCAGGACCTTTATTACACCATAATGAGAGAGAGAGAGCCTGAGAGTTACTGCTTTAGTGTGGGGAAGGAAAGAATACAAGATAAATATGCATAGGAGGTTGTTAGGTCAATAAAATAACAAATGAACAGGGGCAAACAGACACATTTGTACGGATGATTTAAAATTACTGCAGCTTGTCAACTGAATTTTATCTGTGGCTGCACCGGTTGACCTTTCTCTGCACTCTGTCGGGAAAAACAACAGCAGCAAACACAATCCAAATATGTTTCAACTAAACCAGTAGTCAATGAGGGAAAAGGCAGAATAAGCTCTGCCCACTGCTCTTTTTTGCTTAGGCCAAACTGAAAATGAAACACATTGAATGAATACATTTTTCTTACTGGACACTAATTTGTTCTGCATATTTCTTAACGGCCATTCTCAATCCTTCCTTCCAGTAACTCGTTATGACACCTCAGAATTTAGCTGGCTAACACTGGCAGGGTGTTGAGCGCTGGCAATTCTTTTTTCCCCAATTAATAAATAAAATCATTTAAATTCATTTCAACAGGTTGACATAAACAAAATATATTTGAAGTGAATCAGCACCATAACATAGCATGAGGGATTGTGTGATATCTTGCAGGTTACAAATCCGAGGAAAGCCTTTTTCCATTTCTCTCTGTCTTCTCCTTAACAATTTGATCGTGCTAAAAATAGACCCGTTTCCCTACAGGTGCAGCGCCCAGCACACAGGTGATAACAACACCCCTCTCACAGAACCAGCTCATGCCCACTGGGAGGAAGCAGACCACCCAGGGAAAGGGCCATCTGTAGCTCCGTGTTGTTTTTATCCAGCTCACAAAGCATTGTTCCATGCAGCTCAGCGCCAACCACAGAAGCCTGCATTAAATTAAATCTTTGAAGCAATCCCACAACCACGGGCCTCGCGGTTGACTTTTAGTTGAAAGCACCGCCAATTTTTTTTTTTTTTTTTTTTTGGAATGGAAAATGCGCACCCTGGGATGTGGCAGAAATTGCGAAAGGTGAGACCCTGAGATAAGGGCGGATGGGAGACATAGAATTATTGGGCAAAATGGTGACATAGACAGGAGCAAATATGGTGAAAATGAAGAAAATGATTATCAGACAGAGAAAAATACTGCACAAATAGTGAGATGCACTTTAAATAACAAAGCACAAGAAAAAAAAAATTATGTTCCAAAAAAGAAAAAGAAATAAATGGACTCCACGAGTCTAGATGAAATACATAGCCGAGGAAAAAGAAAAAGAAGATAATAATATACTTTATTAAATCCACAAGGGTAAACTCTACTGCTGATCAGGTCAGGACTCAATCAGAAAGCTCTTGTCGCGTCTATGCAGCCTGCAGTGCATCAATAATGAGACGTGACAAGCTCAGGATGACAGCATAATGAAACCTGCTGTCAATGGCAACAAGAAATCTAAAGAACACTGTTCTCTCCGCTGCTTGCATTTACTGGAATATTTCCAGAGGAGCTAAAAGCATTTCTGAATATGACATGTGAAGGTTAACTGTATTTATATAGACCAAAATCACAAGGGTATCCAAGAAATCTTTAGAATGGTTCTATATTAAAGGCTAATTTCAATAAATATGCAGTTAAAAACTCAGTAAAAAATAGAAGTGGAATATACACCAAAGCACTACTTTTCCATGTAAACAATAGGACTTATCATATAACTATCATCCTTAATGTACGTCAGTTTTTCTTTGTAAAGCAGTAGTCTATTTTCCTGTAGCAAGCATTAATCCGTGAACCCTGGATAGTGTGATTTGTGATGTCCTCTTATAGATATATTTGATAGCTCTGCTGTTAAATCAGATTTATTTGCACTGATTTCCTGCACTGAACCAACTGGACGTAGCAGACTAAAATCACAAATCCCTATTAATCCCAATGCCTTTCTATTCAGAACAACTCTCAGGTAAGACTTGAAAACATGCTTGTAATAAAGCCACTGAAGACAGCATGTTTGCTCATCCATATGATAACCATGTGTGGTGTATGCTGGGATTTAAAACACCAGTCAAACAACATACAAGGAGTCCAGAGGGAATGCTGATGACGTTCTTACAGCAGCACTGTGGGTCAGAGTGAAGGCGACGCATCTGGTAAACAAGTCTGCTCCAAATGTAACAAACATGGACATGAAAGGTGCTAATCCAAAGACAAGTGCACAGAAAGGCTCCTTGCCTTGTGTTCACTCTCATGATTGGCCGACTGACCAGAATACAAATATGACTTAACAAGCACGCGTGAGACCTAAGAGTAGCACTTGAAGGATTGAGGGACCTCATTATTGCTACAAGATGCAACAAATGCTCCATATCAACAGTGTGCAAACGTGCACGAGGCAACAACGTATAAGGCGAAAATGCAACTAAAATAGCAGGCTTGGATTGAAAGGAAGAAAATAACATGCTCATTCAGCGGCACCTAATTTGAAGCACTGGTTCTAATCACTGACGTTCTCAGCACTTTACATTGATTTTCTGTCTATCTAACAATTTACTCCAAAATTCTGCCATTGACTTACAAAACGCTCAGAGCTTTCTGGGCAAAATACATTCCTGATTACATCACAGACATTGGCTCGATACCACTGATGAAAAGCCAGATGGTTCCAATCATCTTCAGCCTGGAGGACGAAGAATCGAAGGACGAAGAAAAGGAGAGCGAATTTTGACGCATCCGACCAGAGCACAGTTTTTCTTTGCCTTGTTCCATCTAAAATAAGCTTAAGAATGCTGCAGGGTTTTTGGATGAGACAGCTACGGACTGTTTGCGTCTGATATGGAACATGCTGTTTGGATAGAGCAAATTTGTCAGTTGTCATCGTGTGTTTATCTTCAAAGACAAGTAAACTTTAGCTTCTGTAAGCCAAGTCATCATGGATCTCCTCATTTCCTGTACGGGGCTGAAGGTCATTTCAAAAATGCAGAATACGCATAAAAATGTAGCTCCGCTAAAAACAAAATAAAGAAAACAACTTGCAAAACTATTTGCAAGTTGTTTGCAACTTGTGTGCCCCTCTCTGTGTGCTGGGGCAGAGGATGAGTGTTCTTCATTTTGGTAAGAACTCAACTGGCAGAGTGCTGAAATAGGGAATGAGCCTCAGCTGTCCTTGATGTAGAACACCCAAAATAAGCCCAAAGGCAGGCTTTTTTATTCCTGGAAGGGGTGCTTTTTTAAGTCCACTGTGGGTCCAGAGTTAAAAAGTTTAGCAATAAATATTTGATGCATTCAAAGAAATTTTGCAAAGAAAAAAAAACCCGGGGAGAAATTAAAAATTCAATACCATTAAAATCACAGTGTTTTCTTTAGGCAGTTGTAAATAAAAGCTTAAGAAACAAACAGGTATGGAGGTCCAGTCAGCAGGCTGCGTTAACAGTCAGTGACTGAGTGAGCAGAGTGGCTGTGGAGGAAGAGTTCAGGTGCGTCTGCTGAAGTGTTAACAGTGTTTACATCCTTTCTGTTCCTTGGAGAATTAAACAAGAACTAAACGTCTGCTGCAACTACAAGATGATCCTGCACGACGCTCCTCCTCCAAAAAAAAAAGGATAACTCTCTCTATGGTGGAGGTGCAGATGACACGTTAACCCCCGTTTTTTTTTTTTGTTTTTTTTTTTTTTTTAGTAAATCGAAAGTAAATTCACACTAAATACATACTGGGTTTGAAAATGCAGAAACAGCCATAACATTCAGTACCGCACCTGTTCTGGAAGGTGTTGAGCCCAGCAGGTACACACTGGATCCTCCACTGTCCATTCTGGTCAGCATAAAGGACAAACTTGATGGGTGTCTCCACATTGAGCTCCTTCTCCAAAGCAAAAAGATGCTCCTTCCAGGGACAACCGCTCTGGGAAAAAAGTAGTACCTCCCCACTGGGATCGACCTGGAAATGGAAAGAGAAGCAAAAACCATCTTATCAGATTCATGCTGCTGTCGGTACTGAGAAATGGGCAGGTTTTCACAAATAATTGCAGTTTTAACGTGTAAGTTGGAAATCACACAAAAACAAAAATAGCTCACAAACTGACACTTGTCACCAACCCTTTAGTTGGGCATTATGTATCTAATTTTGACTAGGAAATACTGCAATACTGTAGTAAAAGTATTTATAAATTGTCAGTGAAAGCTGGTGCTGTGTACACCAGAGAGTCAAACATGTCAGAGTAGTTGCTTTTTACAGTTTCAGAGAAAGATGAGACAATTTTACAGTAAGTGTCAACAATTCAAGAGATCAGAGGAGAGGGACAAACCTCAGCAACAAGCAAATATTAAATGAGCCATCTTGGCTCGTTTGCTTTTTGATGTTCTGGCATCTAATTTTTTTAATGAAGACCACAGACCACAAAATTCCCATGGGAGACCACATAAAAACAACTCAAAGCAAGCAATGCTAAACCATGTTGGTGCCCACAATTTTTTACTTAAAAACATTCACAAGGACTATCAACATCGTCGGGAGCTGCACAGTTTGGAGCTCACCAACCAAATTAAGTGATGATAACTTCTATTTTTGGATCTATTCCAGTCACAGGCAGACTTCTACTGTAGGTACGTTTCACAGATAAAATGCCTGTTACACATCTGGAGGTGAAAATCAATAATTAAAAAAAAAAAAACCCTTCAAGCTTCAGGAATTACTGTATCCCCTCATCATTTTGCTGTAAGGTGCTTCAAAAGGGCAAATTCATAAATATTGTCTAATCCCCATGTAAAAAGATAGTGGTTATAAATGCAATTAATACTAAACCCAAACTAAACCTCAGCATTATTTCTTATCCTAATGGTATATTTTGTGACACAAAACACACCTTCCTGTTATTTAATCATCAAATAGACAAGAGAGGAAGCCTTTGCTACTGCTGAAATAAACAATAATTAAAATTATCAAGGCAGATTTTAACTGGAAATGAATTAATCCTAATATGGGTATGCACAATATCTAAAATAAAATATCCTTAATTATATCGAAAATGCGAAGAAAATAAGTCCAGAAAGACTGAACTGCTGCAGACATGCTTGAATCATCATAAATCAGGTCGATGCAATTTCGGTGAAGTCGGTAATGCACAAATGATCACTTTCACTCATCCTGACTCGTATCACAACACCTGTCAGAGTAGCTGAAATTTGATTTTTGATCAGATTGTGCTGCCTTCACGAGACACTAACAGTGCACGACTAATCATGACAGAGTCAGAATTTTCAGGACAGGCTCCCTAGTGCACTGAAGGTCAAAACTATTACGAACATACCTGAAGCCTCTTCTTAACAGCTTCTTCTACAACTGCTCGAGCAGGCAGCCAAGATGAGTGGTAGAACTCCAGACGGTCCAGGAACTCCTCTCCAACCATCTGCATGGCCTGTCTGAAACCCTCCTTCAAAAAAAAAAAAAAAAAAAATCACAGACTTCAAATCATCCATAAAAGCCCACGTCTGATGTTGTGTAGCAAATACATACTGGCAGAATGCCAGAGGAGTGTGCTGCTGTAACTGCTTCAAAAGGCGGGTCTGTCAGGCAGATACAGATTGTGCTTTAAAGCATCATTGTTGTTCATTCTTCATTTCAGTCATTTGTTTAAAAGCATGTTAAATTTATGACTATGGAGCATGTTAAACGAGAATAAATAATGCTGTAAAATTGGCTGATTAGGTGATTAATTGGCTGACCAAAACAAGCCCTTTGGCTGATAACTGCATAAATTACTGAATCAGGCAAAGATGACAAATAAATCCAGATCTTCCCCAACAACATGGTCAATTGGCTATAAACAGTCCATTTGAAGACAAAAGCATCAAATTGCAATTTGTTGTTTTCTTTTTCCTCATTAGTGACAAAATAATATGCCAATCACTGATTGAATGAGTTTTGCAGATCCACAAACAAATCAGCATTTGTGAAATAATCTTTCATTTCATTTAAAACAATTTTTGTCCTTGAATTAACAAAATAAGATAAATAATATATTTAGACATCTCTCTATTATTATTATTATTATTATCTGATTTACAACCGTGAGTATGAACACAAACTGTCCTTCAGCTCACCTCAGTGTCTTGACTCTTGCTGTTCCAGCGTGGGTTCAAGTGGGCCACACGTGCACTCAGCGTGGTGGAAACAGTGTAGCGTGCCTCTCCGTCATACTGTGAAATGCCATTGTCTACAGCATCTACCTCCTCCACAAAGTTCTCATAGAGCTGTGGGGAATGCAAAGGGAAGCAACAGGAGAAATTATGAACTGATAATGATAAAGGCAAAGTATTTCTTTTTAAAATATGTCTTGGCAGACACACAGATACACAGACTGCCATTGAGAAAGATAAAAAGAACTACATTATCCTGACTGATGTCTGTTTGTTCACAGTATGTTCACGACTAAGTGAACATACTGTTCACAAGACTAACCACCGTAGTGGTTCGACCAAGATTTTCAAACATCACTCGCCAAAGAGTTGACATTTTGGAAACTCTTTTGCAAGTGGAAGGCAGAGGCTTGCTTTGCCAGAAATGGCAGAGGGGGAAAAAAAGACACAGTTCTGAGTTACTGTACTTAGTTATAACTAAACTGACAAATTAAATGGCCAAAAACACTATCATTGCTGTTATCAATGGTGAATTAGGATTGTTCTGTACTCCAACTCTCTTGCGACTTTAAATGTAAGGGTGAAATCTCACAAAGGAGCTCTGGTAATAACCAGTTGTATGAGCCTCAGTCAGCAGACTTGGCTTGGATCATGGTAGGTTTTGCTCTTCAAGTTCCATATTTGAAAAAACGGGTGGATTTGAAAATCAGATGTCATTCAAATATCTCCACCTTTCTCCTTTCACCTTGTCATAGAGCACCTCCAGCCCTCTGTCCTGCTCCTTCAACTTCGTCAGCTTGGCCAACAGCTGACGGCCAAAGTGCACGTAGATGAGTCCTGCAGAACTGAGCTTGGTCACCCACGGCTTCTCTGGGCACAGGCTGTGGAAAGTCTCTGTAAAAGTTCTAAAGATAAAGAAGACAGCAAAAATAGTCATTAATATTTTATTTCTATGTTGGCAGAAAAGTCATGTAATTAGTGAACATCTAATTGACCAAAACATCCACATTATGTTGATGACAGACTCAAATTGAGAGACTCAGGAGTGTGTGAGTGAAAAGGTGCTGGACTGGAGACAGGACCCTTTCTGACTGTGCTCAGGGTACGTCACTGTTGTGGCTCCCGTTATCCTTTTTTTTTTTCCTTAGCCAATGTTTCTTACTTCAATTTTACTACAATGCACATTTCCCACCACTGGATGAAGTTCTCAACAATTCTCTGCACTCATGCTGATGATGTCTGACATTTAATAATGAAAGAGACAACCAGTTAACATTGATGTTTTACACATAATTTGATATTTTCCCCTTTAAATGCTTCTTCAATAAGCCATCTGCTGCCACCAGATATATGCAACACGTGGCTGGCCGTGTGCCAAAAATCAATAGGAAGAGGATTCACAATCATCCATAAATACACTTTATGCTGTAGCTTTCCAGCACGAGTCTGCATTGACCGCAGAGAGAAGACACACTCTGGAGGCTTTAGTAGCCTGAGCATGGCAGTTTAAAAAGCCCCTGGAGGTTCCTCTCAAACCACGTGCTGGAATGATGGTCCTCAACACACAGGCACCGCTGGTCATTTAATTTGGGCTTAAATTAGAAGGCTCAGTTCAAAGCAGAGCAGAAGACAGACCGTCAAACGAATGAGTGACATGTTAGTGAAACAGGGAGCAATCACAGCCATTAGAGGGCCTAATTGGCCAAGCTGAGGCATTTCTATGCTGTTTTTTAGGAGACGGGAGCCAATGTGAGGAAAAAAACAGAGTGAAATGGATGAAAGGATGTAATAATCATCAACATCAGTTAAGTTGGTAAAGTTAAAAATAAAAGTAAGAAATGTTTCATTGAGAATGTTAGATGAGGAAAAAAAATCTGTTTCATCTACATCACAAAAAAACACCAAACGAATGGAAAAAGCTCAAATACCAGAAAATATTAGCACAATTTGTCTCACAGATACATTTGCTCTCCTTTTTCTCTGTGTAGGCTGCCATGAGCTTTACATCTTGACATTATTGGAGAGAGAAAAATATTTCTATTGAACCGAAGAAACAGTCCTTCAGCCTGACGCGTCTGCAACATGCTGTGTTGTTTTTCCTCTGATTTACAAAGATGCCATTAAAAAAAAAATCCTAAATATACTATATTAAATGCTTTTGAGACACTCAAAAGCATTTAAAATGCTTTTGAGACACTCAAAAGCATTTAAATGGTGGAGATCAGCCAATTGTCCAGATCTTACCGCATTAGGACAATTATATGGCTGTTTTCTCAAAAAACTTACAAACCTTAAATTTCTTTACATCTGCCACTGTCTTTCATGCTAACTCATTTTCTAGTACATAACAAAATGCCCCAGTACTGCCCCGTCTCTTGAAAACATGATCTTGTTGCACAGTCCTCACTGTGATGTTTTTGTAATGCTGTCAAAAACATCTGACACCATTAGGAGAAAAAAATGCTGCTGAAATTAGCACTAATTGCTCCTGTTAGCACTCAGGCCCACTTCCATCGCAACTTTCTTCCGCACATGGGAGTGACAAACATGTATTCCGGGTGGCCCCTGACAGAGATGTGGCAGCCTCCGAGCCTCGTGAACCCACCGCAGGAGGGCCTTCATTTGTAGCAACACTAATTATCCCTAACCACCTACCGCGAAGAGAGGTCTGGCATATCTTTATCACCCTATCATAAAAGCCATCGCTGATTATCATCAGGACGTTAAGCTGACGAGACATCTGAATGAGCTGATGGCTCAATGTGATGACAGTTTGGAGTGGAGCAGAGCTCTCCACACAAACTTTGGAAGGATATTTAACAAAAGGCATCGATCCAGTTCCTTTCATGATCCACGCATTTATGCAATGATGTTCAGTGTCTGAACAGATGCAGGAGAGAAACTTTTTCCTGAAATGAGCAGAACTAGATTTTGTTTGCTGACACAAAATAAACAAGTCCAACAAACCTGAATGGAAAGAAGACGAGAAACTGTGCTTTGCTAAATTTTGGGCTTTAATCAGACTTTTTTCAGATGAATAATTTTATCAATTCAGCTCAAACGAATCAATGTTATTGTAATTGGTCATTAAATAACCGCTAAACACACTATAGTGACACATATAATGGTACCTTTAAAAGCCATTTTCTTATATCAAACAGTTTTATTGCGAAGGATACACATAAGCCAACACAATGTACATTCTTGCCAATCAAAGGTCAATCATTGTAGGTACTTAAATTCTCAAAGCAGAGCTGTCTCTCAGATCAGCAGGCATGCAAAGAAATGAGAATTTTTACTTCAAAGCTTCTTTAGGATGGAAGCCCATGCAGAGAAAAAGTGGTCAAGATTAATATTATTATTTTTTTGTATTACAGTTGTCTTTCCTAAGGGTGTCCCTTGCCTCTTGCCCGAAGACAGCTTGGATATGCTCAAACCATCTATGAAGCTTTAGAAATGTAAATATCCAAGCAGCGTAAGCCATACCTCTGGTGGTGGTCATAACGATGCCTCTTTGGGTCAAATTCTCCTCCTACGTCGACAACAATGTCACACTCTGCAAGCTGTGTCGGGTCCCGAGTGCGAATGATCTCTGCATCCTTTGTAATGAATAAGCATTCAGGTGAGTAGTTAGTATTTAGTGAGAATTTGAAAAATTTCAGGACAAAAAATACATAGTTACATGACAATTATTTTAGTATTTTTCTGTTTGGTGTCAATAAAAATCAATCTGACCATCGTACCTAGAAGTTTTTCTAGTTAAGTAAATTTCAGCTACGGTTTCAATTTAAAGGAGAACTGTATTTAGTAGAAGCCACAGTACTGCGTCTTCATGGTAGCTGTCTTGTCCAAAAGCACCCCCAGGTGGAGTCTTAAAGTATATCATTTTTAACAAATGATTAAGTTTAAAAACTGGTCTAAAGTAGCCACTGCAGTCACGAGGAACCCTTTAAATTTTTTCTTATATAATGTGCTAAAACGGACATCATGACAACTGATGTGGTTTTACTGTGGTTGAATTGTGCATGCATGAAGCATCCCTCTTACGATCCCCAAAAACAAGGTGTGCCATTGAACGCACCCCTGCCGTCAAATGCACCCCTAGTTAACTTTTACTATGAAAGTATCACGTGCATGAAACTCACTCTGGTTTCACATACTAGTCCCATCTATCTACTGCAAAAAGCATTTTATACGGGGAACAAACGGAAAAATGCAAAGGGGGTACTTTTCAAGTAGCATTGTGCCGCGAAATGCACCCCCTCGTGGGAAAAGAAGAGGAACATCGGTTACGTGCCCTATTTAAAACGCTTTAAAATTGTGTAAATAACCGATGTTCTTTTCAACACAAAATCTCAGTTACATAATTCGGATAACGAACGCAAAGCAACACATTTATCACGGTGCATTTTGAAGGAGGTGCATTTTACGGCATGGGTGCATTCTGACGCCTGACTGAAACCTACCTTGTACTCCGGTATCTGACGGAGAAAGAAACAGGCCAAAACCTCGTCACAATGAAATGTGCCGTTGTGTGTTCCGATCTTCTTAAGAGTCATGTTTTCCGTGCAGAGTTTCTTCGGTTCACTTGACATGTATCGTTGTTCTACGCGCACAGGATGAAGCGAGAAGCGGCTAACTTGTTCACTGAACCGTCTTGATATAAAGACGAAACTAATTGTCCTTATTCTAGGCTTGGTTCGTAAAAAAATACTTGTTACTGTAAGCATACGCACTACTCAAAACTGTTCTTTTTATAGATTCAGACTTATACCTTAATTAAACCAGACACGATGGAATCACAAGTTGAGATGTAGGCGGACATATTTAGCAGTCGGACAGGAAATGGTGCATCTGCTTTGTGAACCGATGGAAACATTTTGAAACGAGAAATGGTTTACTACTACCAACAAAATACTACTACTACTACTACTACTACTACTACTACTACTACTACTACTACTACTACTACTACTACTACTACTACTACTACTAATAATAATAATAATAATAATAATAATAAGAATAAGAATAAGAATAAGAATAAGAATAATAAGAATAATAATACACTTTTTACTGCTTGTGTCACCTTTCAGGGTTGAGCCTAGTATGGACTGCATCAATATTAACTAGTCCGTAACAGGTGAACGGTTTTCCAAGAAGAGAAACAAGACAAATAGTCCCTATTACGACTCTTATCTTTTAAAGCAAGATTTCAAGAAATGTATTAGTAACAGCAGGTGGCGCTGTAAGGCAGCACTTGACGTGCTTTGCCGCTTAAAAACACGTGCGTATTCGTGCCTTCTTATTGCAGCCTAAAGTAATCGATGCACATTAATTTGAGTGTGTGAGGGTGTCCATTTCACGGAAGTGGGTAATGAACGATGGAAGAATTGTCCTGACAAAGACGTGCAAATACTGTGGCAAGATGTCGCCTATCTCATTCGTTCTTCACGCTGGATTTGAAAAGTTTGTGGACGTTGGTGTGTCTTACAATTATTTAAACTGGTTAAAAAAAAAAAATAAAAAAAAAATCAAAGTCACAACCGCGTTTAATTGGGCATGTGTCTTTAAACCGCTGTCTAAACTCCGGATCAGCACCATGGACAGAAACTGCACGGAAACAAGGGCTCATAGGCCTATGTAACGTTTTAGGAGTCGTTCTAATGGTGGACAACATTTCTGCAGTAGCCTTCTAATGTTTTTCTTTGTTTTCTATTTTCTCTAAAGATGTCACTCTCATCGCAGACTGCAGCTTCCTCATTTGGACTGAATTAATGACTTTATTGCAGTTAATATGTGATCCAGTCAAGTGAGTAATTAGCATAATTCTGTATAATTGCTGCCTGGTATATGTCCAGAATACAAATTTGGAAGTCAGTGACACTACCTTGATATTCTGAATATATTATGCAAATAAGGGACAAAAAAAGGAAAAAAAGAATACTGATCATTTCTATCATATTTCATTGTGAAAAATTCAAGATTTTAGTTGTTTTTTTAATTATTTTATACGTAGATCAGAAATATTTCTAGTAGTTCTGTAGCACAGGGTCACATAATTCAGATCTTCACTTATTTTGGATGCTGGTGTTAATTTTTTTGTATTAAATTGCATAATTTTAATATATAACTTCATATTATACTGTATTTCTGTTGAGACACTAATAGGCAATGACAGAATTCCACACTGGATGTATAATATGTGTATGTGAGGAATGAATCTGGGTATATTCGGGACTCTGATTCTGGTGTGTAAAGAATCGGGAGACATCTTTTATTGTTATGATCTGATAAATCCTCCCAAATCCCAAAAATCCAGTGACTCACAGGCAAACTGAAATAAACAAGCCTTAAGAAAATGTTCATCCTCCAGCCTCCTACATACAGTAGCTTGCCGCTGTCTATATATAAGACAGATGGGTCTCCCTGCCATTGGCTCGCACCGAACCATGAGACACACTTGTGGGTGGCGACCAAGAAAACGTCACGGTGCCTGTGAGCCCCCCACGCACCCCCCCCCATTTGTTCCAGTTTTACATGCAGCAGTGATGGGAAATGAACCTGCCCCAGCTTTCCTTAAAAGGAAGCACAAACCAGAGTTCAATCAAGAAGTCAATAATGAGCTGCGGGGCAAGAGCACGTCACATTCAACTGTCTCATAGTCTTGGGTGTATCAACTCTGGCTGTTGAAAAAGTGAACTTAAATTGTTACGTTATAACTGTTGCCGTTATTAGTATGAAATTGGTGACATCAGCCTAATAAATTGTACAGAAGGCAGAAGGGGATATCTAACCAATAATAATAATCAGTGGTAACTCTAAGTGTGCATGTTTCAAAAGGAAGATGTTAATGTGACCTAAATAATTTGCATCTATTTACAAAGTATTATTCCATATTTTTTTTCTAACATTGTTTCATTGGCAGGAGAAAGATAATACTGTAAAAAAAAAAAAAAAAAAACCTCACAGATCTAAAAATCTTATGTCATACACATTGATTCCCCCTTTAGCCAAAAGAAAAGATCCTCAAAAGAACAGCCCACCTCCCCCAAAAAGTCTGCATAATTATAAACAGTTCCTCTAACAGCTGGTGAGCACCCTCACTCTGGGGCATTTTGGAAGTGTAGTTAATCCAATGATAATCTTGAGCACGGTTTACACATATTATCGCTTTAATTACTACATGTGCTGTTCAATTATACCGTCACAAATTACACGGCTATAGTTTACCAGCCTGTCTAAGCATTCAGTTCCCCCCCTCCCTAATAGATGGCCTTTATCAACACAAGCAAGTGAGAGCACTGAGACATGTGCTAATAGTTCTCCCACTGTCTAATGAATTAATTATATGTGTTCAGCCATACTGAAGATGCAATGAAGGGAAATGAAAGAATAGAAAAGAATGGATTGAGGGCTTGTGGTGCATAGAGAGGACTCTATGCATGTCCACCTATTAGAATGCAGAGAGTGTCCTGAGGTGTGAGTCACCACCCGAACTCCCTCCCACCCACCCAACTGCTGCCTTCCCCACCCATCCACCAGCCTCACACCACCAGTAGCATCAAAGCGAGTCACCGCCTAATGTTGCGCTTCTGCACTACACTGGCCAAGTGAGGGTTCTGTTTCTAGGGTAACAGGCTCCTGACTCCTCCCCCCACCATCGCTCACCCGTCCACCCCCCTTCCTTCCCAGCACAGACCATGTGACTTTCAGGAAGGTTTCTCCATCCTCCCCTTTACTGTTATTAACCCTCTCCCGACCAGAGCGCAGCCAGCGGCTCCTCGCAGCAGGCTGCCTGGAATGATGCTCGCCTCTCAGAGGTTTCAAAGGGAATGCTCTCTAATCTCCCTGGAAGATCAAAGCAATGTTTGATCTAAGTGGAGGATTTGCATATTTAGAACATGCCAGAGAGAGTCAGTATGGTTCTTCATGTAGTGATAACAATTTTTATTACATAGAAAGTTTTAAATGAAAAGGAGATGATATTTATTTGGATGCTTTTATCTGGAATGCTGTTGTTTGTGTAATTAATTCAAGAAATACATTTTCATTTAAGGGGTTTACTGTGTTCCTCCTCACTGAATATATTTGATAGCTATTCTGCCACATGCTGATATGATGTCATACATCTTTCACTGCTGACTCAGCTATCAAGGTTCAGTCTACACAGCTTGAGGTGAGAGCACCACCATTATCTCTTTAGTTACACCATAGCGAGGAGTTTTACAAGGAAATACAAAGACATATCATCCTATCAAGAAGTTTAATATGAATATTGAAGGTCCACTGTGTCATGTAGTTGTGAAAATATAGGTTTTTAAGTGGAACACCTGTCCTGAACATCCACAAGTAAGTCCAGTCCAGATCTCTGCTGTAATAAATATATACATAATTTATAACTTAAAACAGTTAAATTCACTTACAAATTGCAGAAATTTGTTGAATATTGTTGTTAAGTGATATTAATGACTCCTAAAGTTTATATTCAAAGGTGTCCATCTGGGCTACTGTAGAAACAAGGAGGAGCAACATTATAGCTCCTACGGAGGTGGACCCGCAAAAATATTTATAGTAATATCATAGTTATGCGAACAAAATACATCAGAAAATAATCAGTATGTAAAGGATTTTATATTAAAATATATTCATTTGTATTTTACAAACATGTACACTGACTGATCAGGAATTACATTATGACCAGATGCCTAATATTCTGTCCTCCTTTTGCAGCCAAAACAGCCATCTTGATTTATTTGTTTAGCAGATCCCATCCACCTGTTATACAGTTTTATCCTTTAGCAGGTTCCCCACTGGGGCTGGAGACCATCTCAGCTGCCTTCAGGTGAGAGGCGAGGAACACCCTGGACCAAGGTTTCACAGGAGAATGTTGTGTGACAGTACATAAGCAACCCCAGGTAAGCAACACACATGCACCAGGCCATACAGTGTTATTCCCTTCACCTGTTAATGCCTGACTGATGTTTAGATCCATTTCTGGCAGTTTTGTTTTTTTAATTGTACACACTAACCTATATGAATGCAAATTCTACTCACAAAAATAAGCTGGCGATGATGATGAGTTAATTTTTTAAATGCAAATCAACAAAGCAATGACATCATCTTTCTCTTCCTGAGGATGTAAAACTGTAAATCAGACATCCAACACCCATCCTGGATAGAGTTTTTATTATGGAAAGAGGAACCTTGATGTCCGGCAGTGATCTCACCTGAATATTGCTTCACTGGCTCAGCTGCCTCCGCTGGGAGGTAAAATGGTCCAGCCTGTGTATGCGTGTAATTGAATGGGTGAACTTCATGAATGAAAACTCTTCGTCCTGAGCTATAGACAGGAGATGAGATCATCTTATTGAATGGAGAATCCCCCCCCTCTTGATCTCCTCTCATATACCCGCCAAGCAAGGTTGGCGCCAGTCTTAATGAATCCCATCAATGTGCATTATGGACAGAAATATGCAGTCGTGGTAACTTGAATGATGACAATACAGTCCAATATCAGCTTCCCCCAATGGTCAGAACAGTCATCTATTTATCATCTCAAACATGGGGCAGCACGCAACAAAGATCCGAAAGTTGTCAATTGTCAGTCACTGCCAATAATCTTATCTTTACTTTATATTTCCATTAGGCTCATATTGAACTGGATTCCCTCATCAGCCACGTATTTAACAGTCAAAGTGACAAAGAGCAAAACAAGTGGTCCTTAGTATGGATCCAAAAATAGGCTTTTCAAAGAGACAGAAGCTGCCCTCCCCCCATATCCAACAGCCAAGGGCGTGCACGCACACGCACACGCACGCACGCACGCACACACACACACACACCTTTGCTTCACTTCCTTCCCCCCTTTACTGGACCCAGACAATATGTAACCATTCTGTACCAAGTCTTTCCTTACAGGCTAGTACTGAGTACAACAGGCTAGTGTAAAGACACACACACACACACACACACACACACACACACACACACACACACACAC
>BJFM01002078.1:28522-50064 GCA_016586285.1 Arothron firmamentum | reverse complement strand
GAAAGGAAAAGGAAAAAGAAACGAGCACCGAGCCAGACCCAAACAAACTCCAACAAGTTTAGTGATGGGGGTAATTTTCATTGCATTTTCAGCTGTCACTGCACTGCAAAGGTGCAAAATAAACAATAAATAAACATTCCACCACTGTGTTGGCTTAGCATTCCTTATTGTTATCACGTGAGCCTGTTTCGAAACAGTCATGTAATCAGTGTGTCTGATTAACCACTGGTTACATTTTTGGTGGTCCCCTCACTGCCACTGACCCCCCACCCCTACCCCCACAGGCTCTGATATTAATTACCATTTTAAAGAGATCAAAGATGCACACTTCCTTTTCCTCTCAGAACCTGCTTTATTCAAGCACATTGTCCTCAGAATTAATCCAGCACAACTGCTGGGACATATGGCCCACTGTCCATTCAGGAAGAGACAGCGAAGAAGACCACATATGTTTTGCATTATATTATGTTATTTTATATATTTGTCCATGAATGATGTAGAACCAAGACAACCACTAATTACGTACCTGTTTATTACTATTAATTGTGCAGACTTGCACACTTTAGTATTTCTAGTGTTCTTCTACACTACAAGAAGAAAGGAAAGCCCAGTGGAACCACCAGGCAAGACTTTAAAATGCTTTTGTTTAAAGAGCAGCCATTTTTGGACAGCCATTGAGGTAATGACACCCTGGACCCCTGGAGGTGTGCTGTGGTATCTGTTAACAAGTTCTGGAAGTTTTGGAAGATTCGGCTCCTCTCATCCCTGAATGATTCTGCTTTGAGGCAAGAAGAAAGAGACCACAGCTATCATGACGTATCATTTCCATTCAAGGCTGCACATGGTCTTTGTATTCTGACACCTTTCTCTCAGAACCAGCAGCAACTTCTATATCAACTTTAACCACAATAGCTCATCTGCTGGACTGGACAGCCTCTGATCCCCCATGTGCATCAAAGAGCCATGGCCCCCCCACGACCCTGATGTCTGTTCACTAGTGTTCCTTCCTCAGACCACCTTTGATCGATGCAGACCACTAAAGACTGCAGCCAGTCGTGTAGCTATCAAGAACTGTCATCTGCCAAACTCCTTCAAATCTAAAAACTCTAACATTTTCTCGCTTTTAACAGCTGTGAGGCCAGTATGCTCATTTGTTGCCAGACATATCCCAGGTGTCGTGATGAATCCTGTAAGCCATCTTCCATTGTAGTTGCGTTATTACTTTTCAGATGTTGAAAATCAGTTCAACACCTTTAACCGCTGGTAATGTAATCCTTAATAACATTCAGCCAAAACCAAAGCATTTTTAACTACGACAATAATATGTTTTTTATTAATGCACACGCACGCACGCACGCACACACACACACACACACACACACACACACACACACACACACACACACACACACACAGGTTTAGTTGTAGAGTTTATCTGCATCTCCTGTTCAGTTGTGCTCTGAATGATATGTGACAAAGGTGACTGCAGTGGCTGTGTAATGTCATCAATGTGGAGAACATGGGAATGCATAATATAATGATAATATAGTGTAATGATGTATATTACTCAATATGTGTGGGCACCTTGCATGGGAGCAGGCCTGAGATTTAAAAATTGTCATTTGCTTTTTAATAGGACTTGCTGTCATTAATCCGTAATGAATGTACATTTAAACAAATAATCCTCTGCGTGCTAACTCACTACATTTCCTTGAGTGTATGGAAGCCTATGTCAGTTATTTCAATTAAATTTACCTTCATGGCATGGAAGGCAATGCTCAAGTGATGGATGACCATCCTTGACAATGTACTGGTGTGCAAAGCAGCCATGATTAGGTATTGTAATTGTTTTTGTATGTGCAGAGGCAAAGCCCTTTTAGGGCTTTATGGGTTTAAACTCTTGAGCTCAGATTGACAAATTTGAATAATGCACGCTAAGCCAGCCAACCCACAAAAAGCCCCTAAATTTGAGAGCCATATAACTCAACACATCATCCACTGAAGTTGAAACCCGTGGTCTTATTGGATTAAGGGTGAAACTAGATACCTAAATTGCTCTGCTGTGCCAGGAGCACTGCAACCCCCAAAATCAAAGATGACATGACTCATATGGCCACTGGGAATTATTGTTTAAGTTTAGCACAGAGCCTTTTTTTTCTTCCTGGCCATTCCAAAAAACAGTCACATTTCAACAGTTTTCACTTGCTCCTCATTAGGAGAAGAATTCCCCATCCTCCTGCAGTACACCAAAAATCCAGCAACTAGGAGCAACTTAGGGTTGGTGGATTTGCTCAGGGGCATGTACAACGTAAGACTCATTATGTTTTGATCTACCATGAGTGTGTACTATCACACCCCCCCCCCCCACGTTTGTACTGGATGCGTTGCGTCTCCGTCTGTCCCGATTATATTCCATTCAATTCAAGTCAATGCGTCTGTTTCCACTGGTTGCGTCTCCGTCCGCGGCTGGACGAAGGGCCCCCGTCGCCCTCCGGAAAAATACGCATTGCTTCTATTTTGGACGGACGGACGCAACAATTTAGCACAAGGCTTCACGTACGGCACGGGAAGTCGGGTGTGAAGAAAAAAATAAAACATCCCGGAATTTGTCAAAACAAAAGTTCCCGTATTTAGAGCCATCGGTTTCAACTGTGTCAAAGGGGCCTGGCACCATGACGTTAACAGGTAATAGGTTCTGCGTGAGTCGTGTCATTATAGACTCATTATTATAGATTTTTCACATCCTTTTTATAAGGATAATGTTAAAAAAGACATAGCGTGGAAAGAAATATCCAAAACAGTTGGAGTGGATGGTAAGTAAGTGAAATCTTATATTGTGCGGTTGTGCAGGATGTCGTTTCGGCGTCCTGTTGAAAAAGATCGCTCTAAATATGGGACCTTTTATTTTAACAATTTCCCGGATGTTTTATTTTCTCTTCGCACGTGGCACCGCATCTGGTGGAAACCCGGGGTCAGTTTATTTAGGATTTTTTTTGTTTGTTTGTTTGTTTTTTTTGACTGTATACAAGATGACTGACTATTAAAGCTGGGTGAGGGAGGTCTTATCGAAGAACCAAAAGGTCTTACTGTCCACCAATTGGTTCCAACTTCAAGAGGACAAATATGTTGGTATCTGTGGAATCTGTGTAACTTAATGTTACCATTAAGTGTCAGTTATAGAGGATATATGAAAGGAAGCAGTATTACACTGGTTTAAAGTGACCTAGATGTTCATTTACGTATTTAATGGGGAAGCAGTACCCAATACGATTCTAAATGTAAGGATTTTGAATCAAATTACCAATGGACCCAGATGCAGAAACAGTCAGCCAATTTAATAAGAACGCACAGAGGAATAATGAGATACACAAGAGAACCAAAGACGTTCCACTGGAGGATACAAGAATCAATGAAACAATAAACTCACGCTCAAACCAAAAATCACTCCAACGGAGGACGTAGGCAAATAGTGGGAACCAAAACGTAAAGGCAACAGAAAACGCTCCAATGGAGGATACTAAATAACAGACCAAAGGCACACGCCAAACAGAAAGCGCTCCACCGTAGGGAAGACATAACAAAAGGCGGACCCGGTGTCCAGCCTGGGTCGCTACATGAAGCTCTCGCAGCGGCTCAGGCGAAACGGCACAGCTTGCAGGCGTGGGGAACCTCAAAAGAGAGAAGGCACAAGTTAGACGCGGTCTAGAGAGTGGGAACAGGAAAGTACAACGTAGTCACCACGGACGAGACAGTTCGATCCGACACGGGTGTCCACGAGACCGCGGCTTAAGAAAGCCAGCTGATGGCGGGGGAGCCACAGGTGCGGGACACCGGCTGGGAAGGGAGGCACCACACCCACTGCAGAGAGAGAGAGACGAGAGAGAGAGACAGAGACCGAGAGCCGCCGGGCAGGAGACAAGCAGTGGAACCACAACACTATCCTTGTGCGGATGCAGGTATTGGCTCTTTTGCCACCCAGGATGCTGTTAATGCTACATTTGAACAAGTTCATGAACTAAAGGGGCTGAGTGTAAATAAAAAGCTCTATTGCACATAGTTTACAACCCCTATATATCATACTTCTTCGTGACCTAACCAACTGGTTCACTGGCTGTGCTGTATAGTGTTGTAAGTGCGCCTGTGGACAATAAATTTTCTGTCATAGTAGTGAATGTCAGTTAGTTCACAACGTTGATGGGAATCAGGGCTCTTGAAACCCACAAGGGAAAATAAGCGATACTACAAACAATAGCCTGCAGCTATCAGAGTACACCACTGCAAGTCGTTTGAGTCAGCTGTGCAGTTTGCACCAGAAAGTGTTGAAGGTGTGGCCTGTTGTGACGAAAGTGTGCCTAAAAAGTGCAGGTGCAGATTTGTAGCAATGAAAATGTGAAATCCTCATTCTTCTATGGATGGGTAATGTGAGGGTTGAGTAAAGGGAATGAACAACCTCTGCTTGTTTTCCTTCTGTTTGCATTAATGCTGCGAGATTCATCCTGACTCACTACAAACTGATCTTCCATGTGTAGTTTATAATTTTGCTGCATTTTTTGTCAACTCTAAGGAAAACAATTAAATCTTTCCTTTTGAGTGTGTGTGTGTGTGTGTGTATGTGTGTGTGTATTTGTGTATACTGTAGTAGGTATATTGTTCCCTGGGGCATCTTTAACCATGACTATATCCTCCAACAGGCCATAGAATCAGGTTGCAGCAGGTTCCTTTCAGAGCATTAAACCCCACTTGCTCTCGTCTGCTTTGGAGCCTAATAGAGAGCGGTGATATGGTCGGTGAGGGGGGTAACTGTCTCAGCGCGGAATGGTGGAAACAGATGAGCACCATTCAAAACCTGGGCATACTTGTTTTGCCCTGATGAATAGTGGTGGGGACGTGGAGCCGCTGTCGTGAGCAGCAGATTCATATTCACAGCCTTGGGAGGAAAAAAGGCTCCTCTCTTATGCAGGGAAGCACATTACTCCAGCTGTGTTATCATTCTCAGTATTTCAAAAGACTTCTATTTCAAAGCAAATGGCAATGTATACCTCTCAAGCAGGAAATTCTTGGCCTCACATTCAATGTCTCTGTGGCCAATATAACCCCTTAACTGTGGTAACCTATGCGGCATGATGTTGTGTACTCAATGAAGCCCATTGTTCAAACAAATCCCTGCTTTATATATTCCTGAATAACCTTGACTACATTGGCACCAAATGCACCACTTGGGGATCCAGGGTCTCACTTTGTCATTAGGAGCTGTTACGCAGTAAATCTGGGAAGTAGATTGCTGGGCAGTGAGCTGTGGCAGAGTTTCAGAAAGGCAGCAAGAAAAGCAGGATCGACAAAATCGGCAGGTAACTCAAACAGACGAGGGGGAAATGAAAATGTTGGACTGGAATCCAAATAACTTCTGATCACAAACGGTGTTAGAAAGGGTCCTCCATACCACTATGGCAGCAAGCACATTTCAGCCTGTAAACAGATAATGCCGTGGGTGGTAGAGGAGAACGAAGCAGCCTGGCCAATTATTGGGAAAAAATGAAGAGTGAAGAAGTGAAGTAAATGTATGTATGCATATGAGCAGTTTCAGCAATTACAACACGAGGTGCATGATGAAGCAAGGTGAATGATGATGGGATTACGGGTGGAATAGGAGATAGTTGCAATGCAGCCTCTAATCATTTCATTTTCTGTTGATCCAACTTTGATTTTTTGACCAAAACAGGATGAAGGAAATTGGCAACACTCTCTTCAGCCATAAGATTATCTGCATCAAAATATGAGCAAAATTGGGGAGAAAAGAGGATAGAGTACAACAATTTTTAAAGCAGTAATATGGAGGAGGGCTTTTGTATTAACTGGTGTCAGACACTTTGATTATTAGCAAGTTTTAAACTTTTAAACTTTTTTAAACACTGCAAGAACCATGGACATCAGTATTTTTTCAAGCTGTTTATTATATTATAACTTTTGTCTGTACATGTGTGTCTTGTATGTTATGTTAACACTGCACACAATTCTGACTGGTTTGGGTTTGTGTCTGGGGCGTTTCTTAGTACAAATTGTTTGTGTTGAGAGAACCAGACACAATACAAGCTGTCACTCTATTTCAGTACAATCAGGTTTTCGTCACATGATTTCACATAATGAGCAATTTACAACGGGGACATAAGCCCCACTAGCAATCAGTACATAATTGGGTGGGATGATTAAGAATTGCTCTTTAAAAACAAAACAAGAAACAAGTTTGTTTACAATTTTAAATTGCAGTTACTTTAATGATTACTTTTGCTGCACTGATCATAATTGCTATTTCTTTCAGTGTTTTCATTATCTGTAAGCAGCTTTGCCCCTTCTGAGAGACAATGCAGAAGCAAAATGTAAAGAAAAGTGTTTAGTGCCTCTGACATTCTGCAAAAATTAAGCTCGTTTTTAGCGCACTGATATCACCCATTTTTGCTCTTTGACAAACATATCAATTATGAAGAGCAGATAGAAATACTCGCTGGCTCAGCTCTCCTTCAAAGCAATTAATCCAGCTCTATTCATGGCGTCCTCCTGCAGCAGCTACTTTCACAGTCACATACCAAAAGGCCGCCCGATGAGTTTGTGCTGCATACATCAGTCTGCAGAAATAGCCTGCAAGCACACAGTAATGCATCTGTTGTCAAACACCAAGAAATAGCAACTTGGGACTAAATCACCCTGTCAGTTTCTGCGCACCAACAATGTTCAGAGGGGAAAACTGACTTTGGCAGTATTGATGTCGACATTTGGATCGGTCCCCACTGAAGTGAACTTTGATTAAGAACAAAGGAGGAGATGGTGACCAGTCTATGGCCATCCCTCCTGGAGACTGGCAACTCATCTGCGCAGGCACCATCGCGCTCGGAGCCCCTTCATCATCACAAGGAGGCCCGACTGTCTGGGTTTCCGACAGAATGGCTCTATAGAGGAAAGTGCCACCCTCAGATACACTTTGAGCTTTTTACAAAGTCGAGCTGGGACAGATGCACAATGGGATGGATTGGTGTTTTTCAGTCATGGTGGTTAGTTCACTACTGTTGGACTATTGCTGTGGTGGAACTGTGATATCCCTTCCTTTCTCTCTTAGGTTAAAAATGGTATCTCAACATTCCTTCCAGTGTCCGGACACCGAGAAAATTAATCCACATAGGCCTTGTGGTGACAAAGGGGCACCTTAGAGGGGTCTTTATAGTCCGATTTCATGGGTAAAACTTAAAGTTCAAGAAGCTGTGACCCCAGAATATTGTGGAAAACTCATCTGTCCCAAAGATGAGGATGTGTCAAATTGTGTTGTTAATTTTTTTTAATATCACACTAATGAGATATACCAGTAACACACTTCTTGGTGGTTGCTACTGAAAGCTACACACACATTTAAAGATTTTGTGTGATGAAAAATATGTGACCAAGACTTGCTGTTTATTTGATGACCAAAAAGTCAGCAAATGCTTCAGAAGGGTATTGTCAGGAAGTTGTTGTTTTTTTTGTTGTTTTTTTTTTGATATCATCCATCTGGCTGGAACCCAAAATTTTGGTCTTTAAAGTTTTGTGTCAGGTGTCAGATGTCAGGAAGGACAGAAGTTACAAAGACCTTCAAGAGATTGCCAAAATCCTCTCAGACATGGCTAATCAGAATGGGGACAGGTGGGGGAGGCAGTGATAATCCCACATGGCCTGTAGCAACTGTGGCTCATTACAAACAGGATATTTCTGCACACTAGGGTTAACACCAAGTCACCACAGGAGGCAAGGAGCAACACTTCCCTGAGAGATCATCATCCTCCGGAGTTGCCACCACTTTTTGTGACATGATGAGAGAAGCAGTAGCAACTTCTCTAAATGGCTGAGTCAATATCAGTCTCCTTGGAGTGGAGTCAGGGTGGTAACACTGATCACACTTCTGTCATCTGATCAGCAGGGCAAGCAGCGAGGGCAAATGCTCCTTTATTAAATCCCAATGTTTTATATTTTCATTACTGATAAATTCCAGAAATCAGACATGTGACTGAGTTTCAAGGTGTCTCAACTGTTCAGACAAAGCATCAAAGCGTTCAGTGGAGCCAGTTAAACTATTAATCACTGCAAGTAACAGTATAATATTGATTAGGTATCATCCGAATGGTCTCTAAGCTTTAAACTACATCTTAGTTTGTCATTAATTTCTGACACCTACAGGCCTTATTGAAGGTGTGTTTTCTGTGTTTTCCTATTTGCAGGATGCTCCTTTTTCTTTGGGGTTGCCTGAGCCTTATAAGTGCCACGGGTGTGGCCGATCTCTTAACGATGGCTGCATGTATTTATATGGTCTGTGATTGTGTCTTCTGTTTGCCCTGGTAAAGGCTGAAACATGTTTCCATTTTACTTTTCCAGTATGAATTTACGGTAGCTGTTTCATAAAAGTTTTTTCTTGACTGTCTTTACTAGAGACCAAAGAGCACCAGTTTTTAACTCTCTTCATTGCCTCTTTTAAACACTGTTGTCCTCCTGCCTTTTGTCTTGCTTTCAATTACAGCTTCACTCTACAGAGATAATCAATTCTGAAGAAATTATGAGTACCCACCAAATTCACCAATAGCAAAAGAAATTAACAATTTGGTTACCTTTTCAAATATGTCCTATCCTCAGAAACGCAGATGCTCTTGGGATCAATTTCCCCAGTTTCCAGACGTGAAAAAGAGACAATAGCAATGTTGAGGCACTTGGGTGGTACCTGGGAGAAGGAAAGGATGAAAAAATTATTATATACCACAACAGTCACTCTCAACTTCTAATTTAATTTTTCTCAAAGGCAAAAGAAAACTGTACATCAAAGAAAAAATATTTAAAAATCTATAAATCCTTAAAATTGGTGATAATTCATTCAATGCAAACAGCAAGAAGGCCTCAGTTCAATTGCAAAGGGGCCTCTGGTTTGTGTGGATCCCATCGATCAAAGCTATCCAGTCCTCTTTGAATGTTGTTGTTTACCACAGTGATGAAATGGACACTCTGACATACAGTAGTTGAGTCTGTGTGGTTGGATTTCTGTAAAATGAATTACAATTTAATGTTATCAGATCTTCAGTCAGAATAACAGAAAACACCCTCCAGCACATATAGAGTGTTTCATCGTCACGCTTCAAGACAACATGTTGTCTGCGTATGTCTCATCTCAAACACAACTTATCATGACCTATGAATGCAGGACAAAACCGATCAATAGCAGCAGTTGCCTGAGCAGAAACCATAATTTCACCTCTGATTATTGTGTAGTAAAGACTCCTCTTCTGCTGTGAGTACTTGCATGTTCCAACCATGAAACAAACACGTTCTGCACAACCTCCACAAGCGTGCACTGAAATTTAATCGGTAAAAATTGATGATGCATGTGACTGAATTCCATATTCTGTTCCTCATTAATACCTAGCCAACACGACAAGGGGCTAATATATGTTGTTAAATGACAAAAAACCTGCACCTGATTCATCATATATTAGATTCATTTCTACCTGTCATGGAGAAGGAACCGAGGACGTCGTCTTTCATAGGCTCGGTTGAAAAAGACTCCTGTGTCCTGCTGCTGACAGGCGCTTTAAAGCATGATAATGAACATTCAGCGTGCCAGTGAAGGAGCTGTTTTAGACTCTTCAAACCCTTGAGGAGCAATGTGTTTTATCTGTCAAGTGGACATCAGTATCTGCTCCTGATGGGAGGAGAGATTGAGTTGAGATGGAAAAACAAAAGATAGCAAATGCATCGTAATTCGCCTGAATGTGCCGCTTAGTTAAATGGAGAGAAAAACTTGTGGGTGTTATAAGGAAATCAAGGAAATTCATGGCATTGCTTGAGATTTGTTTCTTTGTTTGTAGTCGGATGAAAGTTAAGCGACGGTGTCATGTCAACAGCAAATGTCAGTCACAAAAATTTGATTCATTTATTTCACGGCAATAGAAATTGTTCGTTTAAACTTCCATGAAGGTTGAAAGCCTTTGTTTTCCCATTTATTTTACCCATTTAGTTACATTTAACTGGACTCATAGACATTGTTGACCTTCCAGTTTGGATTCCCTTTTTTGTGGATCAGAGTTGCCCCAACTCCTCTAGCTATGAGTGTTGTTGCTAAGTCTCCAGTGTTGCTGAGAAGAAAAGGAAAATCCTGGTAAGGTTTGACAGACGTGTCGGGGGGTGGGGGTGGGGGGGTGCAAAAGGACTTCTGGAGTTATCAAAACCATTGAAGTGTGTCTTTGACCAGTAAGATTACACATCTGTGCATTACCTGATAAGAGCAGGTCCCCTCGTGCGCCGCTGACCCACATCCATGCTCATGTAACCTTTGGAAAAGGCAGTTGAACAGCGAGACAAACCTATTATTTGAGTCCTTTTACCAAGATTGCAGCCAGCTGCTATATTCTGTTCAGAATGAACAGATGTAAAACTAGAATAAAACTTTTTTTTTCCTGACTAGATGGAAACGGTATCATCAAAAGCGGTTTCAATCTTTCAACCTGTAATCTAAGCAGTGTCTCATTCACACTTTAACTCCAAAATTTGAAACCTTCTGCCATCAATTCTGCTTCATTCAGGAATAGATTTTCAGTTGCATCCAATTCTGAGCTTGTATCCATCCAGAATCACATATTTCCTGTGTTACACATTCTTTACATCCAGCTTCACCTTTTTGCCACTTTTAGAAAACATTGCCGCTGGTAGAATTCCTCCTGCCTGAGGAAAGATGCATTAAAGCATCAAAAGAAGGCCACTGATTTTCCATCGATGTCGGATAACCACTAAGTAACGCTGAAGCAAAGAGGAATCAGACTCAAGCTTGTTTTATTGTGGGAGGGTTAAGCTTTATTTCGTAAAAGCCTTGGGTGTATTTAAAGGGAAAACGAAAAGTAAGAAGCTATGTCTCCAACGTAAGCCTTTGGGGGTTAAGAAATATCCTTGGTTCAGGTTGAGATGCAGGATTTATACGCCTGAGTGGGCCTAAGTGTGTGTGTGTGTGTGTGTGTGTGTGTGTGTGTGTGTGTGTGTGTGTGTGTGTGTGTGTGTGTGTGTGTGTGTGTGTGTGTGTGTGTGTGTGTGTGTGTGCGTGCGTGTGTGTGTGTGTGAGACTGGTGAGTCTCTTCTTAGGGAGAGGTGAAGAATGTGTGTTTGTGTGTGTTTCTTTTTTGGTGGTGTATACACAGACACTTAAGAATCCCCCTGGCTCCTCTCTCTTTAGTGCATGTTCGACTCGCTAAGCCCCCTGAGCCAAACATCCATCCAGAACTGTCAATATTGGCACAGACACATAACACTTTGTCTAAACTGAGTGTTGTAGAAGATGATCCACAATGTTCAAGAACTTTTGATATCAGTCAGTGTTGTCTTATACAAATAGCACCTTGTTGGATCTGAGCATTTTCCCTCTACATCTGAAGGTCTTCAAACAGTTCAGCATGCTGCTACAGTATGGGAGGGTTGATGGAAGGGAAGAACAAGTCCTGCCTGTGCTGCAACAGCTGTAATGATACACATTTGAAAGCATCTGCAGTGGGACACAATTGACCTGCTGTCAGTTAGCAGCAGCAACCACCTGTATTGTATAAATTATCCACGAGGGTGACAGAATGACTTTACCACCACCAGCTGGTTTAAATATCTTTAGGTTTCCTCTTCACTGTACAAGCATAGAAGAATGGCCTTCATTCTATCTTCCTCATTATCTCCACAGAGAACACTGGAGAGCTGACTGTGATATTATATTCTACGTTATAAACATTCCTTTATTGTCCACTGAGATTGTTAGGTTGTTTTTATCCTAAACATCTATACTAGCATGTTTTAAAAATGCCACCAAATGACTGAAAGTTGAAACCACGCCTCCTCAAAAAAGATGATATTATGGGTTTTTTTGTGTTTTGTTTTTAGTTTCATTTAAAAAAAAAGAAAAAAGAAAGAAAATGCAGAAAGTTTGGAGGACAAAGGAACAAAAACTGCTGTTTCACTATAGAATCAGTCGATGGACCACATGTCTGGAGATGGGAGTCATTTGTTTTTAGGTGAGAAAACAGCCTGTTTTTGGTAAAATTAGCACCCCTATAATTAAATTGGTCTTTATTTAACAATGACATATTTAGACAACTGTGAAGACTTGAGTGTGAAATTGGCCTGTATTGAAATGATCCAATAATAGCCCCAGGCTGTTGAGTGATGATCAACTTGCTTTAACAGCCTGAAAATGTGCCACGTTAACCTTTTCCTTTCTGTTTCTATTTGTTTTCCTGCTGTTGCTGACTGGTTTGGTATGGGATGGTGCATGACCAGGACAAAAAGTGAGAAAATCTTTGATCCATATAAGAAAACTGACAACAAAGGGACTGACAGGAGCTGTTCGACTGGCCATGAACACATTCGGCCCTGACACACCTTCTAATTGACTCTTCCTCCCACTTCACCTCTGTGACATGTACCTCCACTTGAGAACAATGAGTAGCCAAAAAGGTGTCACAGTACAAGATGAGTTTCTTTTTTTACCTTTCATTGTGCAAACATTCAAAAAGAACTTTTGTGAACTTAATATGATTTTTTTTATTTTATAATTGATAGTAACTGGTGCAAGACAATGACCACATACTGGAAATACAGTGGTTCCTATACAACACATATAAGACGTGCCATTTCATATTTCTGAACCGGAATTCCTTTCAGAAAGAAAGAATAACGCTGGAATAAGTGCTTATAAGGGACACTTAGCAAATAATGGTTGATATCCTGTTACCGAAATATATAGATACTGAATGATGACATTTACTCTTGAGCTAGTTGATCAGAGCATTATCCAATCAGACAGTGACATATGGTGAGAAATAAGGTCTTTGGCTTGGGAAATCTAAAGATAGGAATCGTATTTCCATTAAATCAATGGGCTGTGTACTTTCCAGCAATGAATAATGCATTGGCCCTTCAAACCTTCCCCAGTTCCCTCTCATACGTTGTCCTCCCTGGTGTTTACAGCGCCTCCATTGTACAATGTCTCAAGTGTTTTCAGACCTTTGCACTTCATAATAAAGTCAAGATCTTAATCATTCTCCCCTCAAGTGTTTCATTCTCACTTAATAATGTTCCCAGTTCGACTGGCGAGGCCATCCGAGGCGTCTACAGACGTGTCAAGCAGACCCTTTTTTAGTCAAGTGACACGACCTTTGAGATGAGATGGCACGTGAGATTTACATTCTCTTAAATGCCTTGTGGGTAATGTCTAGAAAGAGAAAGAGGAGCTTGGATGTAGTTCCACTGCGCTGACAAACTCAGTCTCTCTTTTCATGCGACAACTACATTATTCTACCACTTGTACCTTTATTTTTCTTGTCCATCTCCTCTTCAACACATCTCCTCGATCCATTAGCTCTATTAAGTTCCATTGACTCTCTCCCCCACTGTGAACTTAACCAAGTCAACGTCCTTTACGCCAGTTCCCTCTGATGAAGCTCTTGGAGACACAATAGACCCAGTCCCACTTCCTTAATAACTCTCTGTATAGAAGTCTACAGGCATCTAAAGCCCTATTGATCTCCTGTTGAGAGGCAAGGCTAGTGGTGCTCTGTGGTGTGTAGCGTTGACCTTGTCTGCCTCCATGTAATTAATTAAAACTTCACAGCAGGGCTGACGGCTGATGGATTGGCCTCTTGTTGATTGTTACTGTTGCAGTAATCACACACACAGAGGCACTCAGGCACATGGTGGTATGTCCACTCCCACCACAGTACCGGGGGGATGCTTGCTTCTACCTGAGGACAATGGCCATAACATGCAATGGTGCAACTGGCTGGAATCACAATAATATTCAAAACTGTGA
Source organism: Arothron firmamentum (assembly GCA_016586285.1). Taxonomy (NCBI): domain Eukaryota; kingdom Metazoa; phylum Chordata; class Actinopteri; order Tetraodontiformes; family Tetraodontidae; genus Arothron; species Arothron firmamentum. The sequence goes on along the minus strand of BJFM01002078.1, from coordinate 36,224 downwards.
TTTTATTTGAAACATAAATGACCAACTCTTATTTTAGTCTTGCTTCACTTATTCTAAGACCTTCAGCTGCCACACTGTACGTGAGGCTTTTTGAAGTCAGCTGACCTCAATAAGCTCACTGGACGTCATATATTCCTGTTGCCAACAAAGAACTGGTTATCGTGGGACCGACAACCTAATCCTGTTATGCAAAATCAAATGAAAATGTTGGTCACTCACCTACTTGATACCTTCCTCCATTAAAGGTATCGGTCTCTGTTGAACGCCTCTAGGCCTTTCTTTGTGGATGATCAGCACAGCTTGAGGCTGAGACTGTGATGGACTTTGTCAGTGTAGCTTTAATGTCACATGGCAGTAATTAATGGTTTTGAGCAGTTCATAAAGAAGCAAGATCGCTTTAACAATAACACAGCAGGTAAGCTACGCCTGTTTCTTTTTCTACTCTCGTCTTTACCCTCCCTTCATCGCACCCAGCCAACTGAAACTGCAGCTTGTCAAGCTCACGTCATCATTTTCATTTCACTCTTTCAAAGTAAGATGGTTCTGCTCCTCTCCACTGCCTCTAATTCCTCTGACTGAGCCACATTTGGGCCATTTCAACAAGCACTGAACTGACATCAACCCACAGAAAATGTATAAACAGCATATTTTACATTGGTCTGAGCTATGCTGTGTGATGTGTGTTTGGAAATAATGATTTCCAATATCCAGCTTTATCAGATGCACAATGTGAGATGACTTGAGCTTCCTTCAGTTGTAATTTCTCTTGCAGTGTTATTTTGATGAGAAAAGGGTATCAAGATTCAAAAGAAAAGCGTCTGGCAGTAAACAGCCTAACTTGGAATGCAGCAACCTTTATTTGGCTTCATCAAAGTTTATTCACCACCAAACTCCTACACTAGTTAGACCCAAGTAAAGAGAATATGAGAACATCTGTAGGTACCTTTACACTTTTATCCACTTTTAAATTTGTCATGGTAAACCACATATGATCATTACCTGGATAAGACTAATCAAATTTTATCTATTTAAAGGTCTTACCTGCTAAATTATAATCTCATGATCATACTGAGGTGATCAGCTGACCACATTTTGCAGTTACTCTGATACGAACAAGTGGAGTTAGCCTTTATCAGAATGCTGATTCTGATTATTAAAGAGTATTGACTACAATGCAAAAGTGAACTGCACAAATGTCCTTTCTTGCTTCAGCCAGACGTCTTTTGTTTTGTCATGTGTCTGTAGACAGTGTGAAGAGACCGTTTGCCATCAGATACACTCAAAGGTTTAATTTCAAGGAAATTTAATCATGAGGAGCACAAAATAAATAATGAAACCAGCATGGCGTCAAAATGGACACGATGCAGCCTGCTCACACACTCATATATGATATATATTTTTGGATTTTATAGTTTTGTCATACACCTTCACATCCACACAGAGAGCATGCCATTTGGTTTTGTGAAAACAAATGCGGTGATGAATGTAAACTCATCTGTTTTAGCTTTATCACCACATCAGTCATGTCTAACGCCTTAATACATTGTTTTTAAACTTGTTTTAATGCCTATGCACCATTTTTAAGAACATTTCAGTTAATCAATGTTCATCAGGAAATTATTATTATTATATTGTATCATATTGAATGTATTGTATTGTATCGTGATCTATATAATCCTTGTAGTTTAGTCCTGTAGACTGTGGAGGTTGGTGCATCTGTCCTGATTCTAAAGTCAAAGCTTAGCCTGGCAAACAAGAATTTATTCTGCATCGGGGCTGGAGGGGCAGAGTCAAAATATGAGAAGTGATACAGTGACAGAAAAGGGATTAACCGCCAGTGTTAGGTGCGGTCGTTCACCTGGGAAGGCTTAGAGCATCAGCTGACGTACATGTTTCAAATGGGAAAGACATGAAGAGTGCATTCAAAGAAATGTCAGTATGTCACACCCTGCGCTGACATTGAGATGGACCCCTCGTACACAAAGCAGGATCACTCTTTTTCCCTTACATTAAGAAGGAAACAGAACTCTGTGTAGAGTGTATTATTTCTTAATAACACATTAAAAAGGAAAAAAAAACTACCATGGGATTTTTCATCTACAGATTTTTTTTCAACTGAAGATCATTTCACGTTATTTTAGCTGCATCTGACACATTTGGAGGAGGACCCACTGGACAGTCAGATAACAGATCTTTTATTTAATCCCACCTCGGCTCTGCAGTTGTGACACTTTCCTCGCCCTGGGTGCTCAGACACTTATTTAAAGTGACTTCCCTTGAAAACTGGTCAAGTGTATACACCAGCCATAAATCTGATTTTGTCAGCATTTACTGGACTGGTTCCCTCCATTCTATTAGAGGAAGGAGGAATATTGTTTGACTTCTCAGAAGTCACTTCATCATCAGATATATTTAGAATATATAAACTGACTCACTGAGGCCGTTAAGTTGTTTCTGTAATGCTCCGAGGCTGAAGCTGGTCTTTTAATGGGTTCTTGGATATTCTTTAATTCTGTAAGTATTATCTGTACAAGAAATAATTTTCACTTTTTCCAGTGAAGAAATGTTGAAGGAACCATTGTGCAGTAATGCCAGTGGAACCGCAACAATACTCCAGTGCCTCCCTTCCCATCTTAGGGGAACTGAGTTGAGCTAATTAGCCATAATATCAGCAAGCAAACTCTCTTCGCTTGGTTGACACACACAACAGTCTTTAATTGACTGCCAGGAGTTTTAAAGCTTTAATACAGTGAAGAAGCAAGCTGCACCTTGGTGATTATGACGTTGGGGGATATACTGCAATACATACCGCACATCCTAGCAGAACCAATCCAATGTCATGAACTCTGAAAGTAAAACTGCATGAATAAACAAAGATGTGTAAATGCCCAAAAGAAAAGCCCAAAGAAACTTACAAACATTCACGATGGCAATTGCTATCATGAAAGCCATACCTCTGTGGTTGCTTGCACATCCATTAGACCATGAATCCTTCAATTATCACAGCAGCAAGAGTATCAGGTCATATTTTTAGTGTTCCAGCTAAGATGGAGTACTTAGCAGATATTATATTGCTAGCCCGGCTCACAGTGTCTCTCTCTCTCTCTCTCTCTCTCACACACACACACACACACACACACACACACACACACACACACTCACGCATATGCACACGCACACTCGTGCATATGCAGGAGATCGATCATAACTTATTACGCCAACCACATAACAAAACAATTTCAGAATTGAATGGGGCTGGGGTGAGGGATGAGCAGAGTTAGAGCGGGGGGGAAGCAAGGATATTGAACATAAACATCTATTTTCTGATGGGGCTTTGGGGTGGAGCCCGTGGTCTCTCGAGTCATTTGGACAAATCATCCATTTTTAAAATGAATTTGATAGAATCCCCTTCTCCCCTCCGCCCCCACATTGGAATCTTTCCAGCTTTCCCCCTAACTCTGGTGATGAAGTGGACCTCCCTCGCTTACCGTCAATCATTCCCAGGCTGCCAAGTATGTTTCACTATAGACCGGCTGCACAAAAAGCACCTGTATAGCATTCCCATACAGAATGATGGTTATATTTGTTTACGCATGTGCGCTGCCTTCACTGGATTAAATCTTTCATTTTCTCAGAGAGTAAGAATCAGAAATGGAGAGAATATACATGAGTGGGACGGATGTGTTGGGGGCCTCACCTAACCCCTGGGGAAAGGCTAGTGCATTAGATAGAGAACAGATCAGTTCCAGCTAGGATGAATATGAGCACATAGATTGGTCTACTCTCTGGGGAGGCTCAGAAATGCAGTTTTGTGTATGCCGAGGCTGCCAGACTCAGAGGCAGCAAGTGAGGAGGACAGGGAAGGAGGCAATCACTGCATTACCAAACAGACCCTGAGCAGAGCGCATCAGAGCCAGAGGCCAAGCAGACACACATACAGATTGCTTATTGAGCTGTTTTTGGAGTGACGGTATTAGCAACATGGCTGGAAACATGCATTAGTCTGAGTAACTCCTTGGCTCTGGTAACCTCTGGAAGTGTCGTGTCATAGAAAGAAGGAGATCAGACAATCAGCAGTATGTGTATCAGCTAATTGTCAAGTGTTTCCATGTAAATGAATTAAAACAGTTGAGTGGACGTTTGACTACCAGTGTGCAACATGTCTGGAGAGCCATAATTCTCATGTCTACCTGTTTCTGCTTGAATTCAATTTGGCTGTCAGCACAATTATCCCACAGGCTTTGGTGGACAAACTCCATCCTGTCGGGCAAGCCCCGTCCCTCAGAAATTGGATCTTAGAAGTCTTGACCAATAGGCCGCAGACTGTCAGAATCCATAACATCTCCTCCTCCCCGTCATCTTGGGCCCTGCCTACCCAAAGGGCTGCTGGGTTATCTCTCTTCTCTGACTGCTCTGCCAAATGCCTGAAATGTGATTTAGTGGTTCTGTGGATGACACAGTAGATGTGAGATGCATCCCTGGAAGCTCATTCCACAGACATGTGGTGGAGAAGGTCCTCTTTTCCTGTACTGGTGTGAAGCATGGCAGCTGCTCTGCCGGAGAGAAGAGGGCAAAGGCTGTTGGACAGATGATTGTGGACAGCAGCCGGCCCAAATCCATGGACATCTACACTGTTGCATGTAGGAAAAAGGCTATCAAAGAATTCAAACATTCAGCCTGCACACTGCCTTTCTGCCCCTCTGCACTCAGGCAGGAGTTCGGAGAGCATCAGTGAAGGACCAGCAGGCTGAGGAACAGCTTCTCTCCAGGTGCAGTAAAACTGTTGACCCTGGCAACGCGCTGTAGTTCTCACACCATTCTACATCATGACCTGTGTAACACACACATATGTTAGCAGGTGTTCCTTTTAATGCTATCTATAGAGATTTTTTTTCCATCTTTTATAAAGTATATTTTAAAATCCTGTAGGCAAGCAACAACTGATGAGGTGAAAATAGAGCCAATGACCTGAAGTCCATCAGTCTTATCTTTTTTCCTCTCCTGCCTCCCTCCACCATTCAGTCATTCTGGATCTCTGTCGTTTCATCGCTGGTCCCTCACCTCCCCTCATGTTACTTAACACCTCAGCCTCCTGAGGGCCTCGTCCTCCATCTGTACCGACTTTTTGTTATGCTGTTTCACTCAAGCTGCCCTAATCTGGCTCCTTTGAGAACATCCTCCAGCTGTCTGGGACAGACACCGAGCTCACACACACCCACGCTAAGGGCAAAGCTGCATTTTGTAGTTGGCATCACTGAAGAAATTACAATTCTACCCCAGTGGTAGAAGCAATGCCAATCAGGTTAAAGTGTAAGAGTAAAAACATGTTAGCGTCTTTATGATTCATCAGTCAACACTGTTTATTATTTTATAGCCATATGACACAGCAGAATTTAAGAGGGAGATGTTAACAAGTTTGCTGGCCAATGATTGTGATCTCAGCATCCATTATTGTAAAAGTGACAGATCTCCACGTTTTTTATCTGTTTTTTTATTTACTTATTCTTTTTTCTTTTCATTTATGTATTGTATTTATGACACAAGGGCCTGACAGAGTCATTGCATTTACATCACTGAAATCAACAACATTCTCTCCTTGATTATCGCCGAGGGTACATTTAAAATGGGCTCTGACTAATTTCCCTGAGCAGTGCTTGTGTACTTAAATCCAAACAACACAGCATCCTGTTGACATGTACAAAGGGACCATTTCTGGCATTTAGTACCTTGTCATTGGACTGCAGTTTTGCTTGCAGTCTCCGATGTGCTGTTTTAAAGCAGAGGTGAGGCACACACTTGTTGAAAGGCGCTGCGATGGGCTGGAGGTATATCCTGCGGGTGCTAGCCCCCTTAATGATATCTTAATTGCCTTTTTGTACTTATTATGAAATTTTAATGGCCTGCTGAGCTTTTACCTGTAGACCAAGTCTTAGTCTGTTAGTCCATTACATCATGGATGGTTATGATATCATTTGTCAAAAATTATGCCCATTTATCAAGTTGAAACCACTAAATTATGAATTTGGCAGCAGTGAAATAAGATGGACCTTTGATATTGTTACTACTGGGGAAAAGGCAACCAAGAATGTCCATGCATGGAATATACCTTCATAATACTGCCACTAAACTGTACAGTGAATAATCGGAGGAACATCAAAGTAATGGATTTGGCAGCGTCCACTTATTCCAGTTTGATCTTAGAAGGTACACAAAGTATTGATTTTTGGGCTGTTACACTCCCCTGTGAACATTTGGATAGACAGAGTTGTTCTGCAGGTTGTGTTTTACCATGAAAGTCTCCTACTGTATAAAAACAAGAAACAAACACAGGTTTGCAAGTATGATGATTCCTTTACGCATGTTTCCCCATGCCTGAAAACAAGCTCAGGCACCAGCACCTTTATGGCCCTGACTGTGGTGTTTTTTGAAAAATGGATGGATGCTTGAAACTGAACATGTTTCAATATCTGCACAGGATATCTCCCAGTTTGGGCTAGTGTAAGATTTTAAAAAGCCAAGGATTACTCAAACATGTACAAGCACCTAATTAAGTGCACATCTTTGAATCTAAATTATCATTAATAAACTAGAGGATTGAAACTAGTGCAGACACACAGACACATGAAGCAGTGTGCAGAATGACTCTCACGCATTAAAGGAGTGCACAACAAACCACCTTAAACAGGATCTACAATGAGGGTAGACACCAAAAACAGTTGTCAATTTTCAAAAAACTAATGACATCCAAACAATTTCACAGAATTTTACAAAAACCTCTGTAGATGTCCAATTAAACGCAGTGCAGAAAATACATCACCTTCTCTCCATCCAATTTGGTGAAAAATACACTCTATTACTAAAACAACTTAAAGTACTCCTCCTCAGTACTCTCATCACAGATGCTTTCCCTGCATCTAAACCACTACTAGAATTAGCTGCCCATGCAATTACTTTTCATGAATTCTAACAATGTTTCCATAACCATGGAAACCACCGAAACCATGGAAACAAATATGTCGATTTGGTGAGCTAGCTTGTGCTTGCTGGGTTTTTCATTTTTTGTTTGATTGTGTTTTGTTTTTTCCAAGCACACTTAGACTAAAAAGAGCTGCTGACTCTGAATCCATGTGTGTTTATCCTTCACAGTCAAGATGCCACCTCTGAATAGATAAACCAATAGAAAATTAGTCTGTTTAGCTTATAGCATCAGTTGAAAATTTAAGTACTTTTACCAGGCCTCACTTTTTTGTTCCCTATTACAGCTTCAGTTGTATCCACAGTGATTATAGAATTATTGTGTTGAATTGTTAAAAATTGGGTAGAAAAAAGCTTATTAAAGGAGTCATAGATGAGGGAAAACAAGGAACAAAAAAATTCGTACTACATTTATAATATTGTAAAATACATTAATATACATTAATAAAGGAAGCAGCACCATCTGCTATTCCTACTCTTGATCGACACTTCTTTACAAATTAAATTATATTGGTTAAATGCAGTAAGGAATGTCATGCACCTTTATGCATTGTGATGATGTGACGTTCGTAACATTAACTTATGTTAACGTTAAAGTTAAAACAGCAAGTTTTGGAAACAGTTAAATCAAGTGTGTTCCTGTGTGCTTCGAAATGAATGACAGCTATATTCCCGCTGCCGCCAGAGGGCAACGTTGGTCTCCGTAACATCCTGAGCGGGGGGGGGG